>JAIUJO010000246.1:30000-37500 GCA_023846275.1 Vanilla planifolia | reverse complement strand
GATGAACATGAAGATGAAGAAGAAGAAGAAGAAGAAGATGATGATGATGAACAAGAAGAACATGAAAAAGAAAAAGCGATAGAAGAAGTAGAGGTAGAAGAAGAAGAAGAAGAAGAAGAAGGAGAAGAAGAAGAAGAAGAAGAAGAAGATGTAGAAGAAGAAGAAGAAGAAGAAGAAAAAGAAGAATTAGAAGAAGTGGAAGAGGAAGAAGAATAAGAAGAAGAAGAAGAAGAAGAACAATTAGAAGAAAAAAGAGGAGAAGAAGAAGAAGAGGATTTGAAGAAGAAAAAAAAGAAGAAGAACGAGAATACAATGAAGGAGGAGGAAGAGGAGAAGAAGAAGAAGAAGAAGCCCAAGAAAATGAAGACGAAGAAGAAGAAGAAGAACGAGAGGAAGAAGAAGAAGAAGAAAAAGAAGATGAAGTAGTAGAAGGAGAAGAAGAAGAAGAAGAAGAAGTGGAAGAAGAAGAAGAAGTAGAGGAAGAAGAAGAAGAAGAAGAAGGAGAAGAAGAACAAGAACAAGAAGAAGAAGGCAAAGAAGTAGAAGAAGAAGAAGAAGAAGAAGAAGAAGAAGATGAATATGAAGAAGAAAATGAAGAGGAAGAGGAAGAGGAAGAAGAAGAAGAAAAGGAAGAAGAAGAAGAAGAAGAAGAAGAAGAACAAGAAGGAGAAGAAGGAGAAGAAGAAGAAGAAGAAGAAGCAGATGATGAAGAAGAAGAAGAAGAAGAAGAAAAAGAAGAAGAATAAGAGGTAGAAGATGAACAAGTAGTAGTTGTAGTAGTAGTAGTAGCAATAGAAGAAGAAGAAGAAGATGAAGAAGTTGAAGAATAAAAGAAGAGGAAGAAGAAAAACTAGAAGAAGAAGAAGATGAAAAAGAAAAAGAAGAAGATGATGATGATGACGATGATGGTGAAGAAAAAGAAGAAGAAGAAGAAGAAGAAGAAGAAGAAGTTGAAGAATAAAAGAAGAGAAAGAAGAAGAAGAAGAAGTAGAAGAAGAAGAAGAAGAAAACAAAAAAGAAGAAGAAGAAGAAGAAGAAGATGATGATGATGATGATGATGATGGTGAAGAATAAGAAGAAGAAGGAAAAGAAAAAGATGATGATGAAGAAGAAAGAGAAGAAGAAGAAGATGAAAAAGAAAAAGAAGAAGAAGTAGAAACAAAAGAAGAAGTAGAAGAAAAAAAAGAAGGGGAAATAGGGCAAGAAGAAGGAGCAGATGAATAATTGAAGACCAAGAAGAAGAAGAAGAAGAATAAGTAGAAGAGCAAGAAGAAGAAATAAAAAGGTAGAATAAGAAGAAGAAGAAGAATAAGAGGAAGAAATTGAAGAACATGATGATGAAGACGAAGAATGAAGAAGAAGAAGAAGAAGGAGAAGAAAAAGAAGAACAAGAAGAAGATGATGATGATGAAAAAAGGCAAAGAAGAAGATGAAGTAGAGGCAGAATAAGAAAAAGAAGAAGAGGAAAAAGAAGAAGAAGAAGAAGAAGAAGAAGAAGAAGTAGAAGAAGAAGAAGAAGAAGATGAAGTAAAATAAGAAGGAGAAGGAGAAGAAGAAGAAGAAGAAGACGAAGAAGAAGAAGAAGAAGAAGTTTAAGAAGAAGAAGAAGTAGAAGAAGAAGAAGAAGAAGAAGAAGAATAAGAAGATTAAGAAGAATAAGTAGAAGAAGAAGAAGAACTAAAAGAAGAATAAAAAGATGAAGAAAAAGAAGAAGAAGAAGTTGCATAAGATGAAGAAGAAGAAGAAGCAGGGGAGAAGAAGAAGAACAAGAAGAAGATTAAGAAGGAGAAGAAGAAGAAGAAGAAGAAGAGGAAGAAGAAGTTGAGAAGACAAAAATGAAGAAATAGAAGATGTAAAAGAAGAATAAGAGAAGAAAAATTAGAAGATGAAGGAGGAGGAGGAGGAGCAGGAGGTGGAGGAGGTGGAGGAGGAGCGAGAGGAGGAGGAGAAGATGGAGAATAAGAAGAAGAAAAAGAAAAAGAAGAAGACGAAGAAGAAGAGGAAGAAGAAGAAGAAGAAGAAGAAGAAGAAGAAGAAGAAGATGAAGGTGATGATGAAGAAGAAGAGCAAAAAGAAGAACAAGAGGTTAAAGAAGAAGAAGGGGAAGATGAAGAAGAAGAAGAAGAATAAGGAGAAGAAGGAGGAGGTCGAGAAGGTGAAGAAGGAGAAGAAGAAGTAGTTGTAGTAGAAGAAGAAAAAGAAGAAGAAGAGAAAGAAGAAGAAGAAGAAGAGAAAGAAGAAGAAGAAGAAAAAGAAATGATAATCATGATGAAGTAGAAGAAATAAACAAAGAAGAGGAGGAAGAAGAAGAAGATGAAGAAGATGAAGATGAAGAAGAAGAAGAAGAAGAAGAAGATGTTGATGAAGAAAATGAAGAAGGAGAAGAAGAAGAAGAAGATGACTAAGAAGAAGAAGATAGTGTTGAAGAAGAAGAAGAAGGGGAAGAAGAAGAAGTAGAAGAAAAAGACGTAGAAGAAAAAGAAGAACAAGATGAACTATAAGAAGAAGAAGAAGAAGGAGAAAAAGAAGAAGAAGATGATGAAGAAGAAGAATAGGAAATAGAAGAAGAAAAAGATTAATTAGAAGAAGAAGAGGAAGAAGAAGAAGAAGAAGAAGAAGAACGAGAAGAAAAAGGAGGAGAAGGGGAAGAGGAAGAAGAAGAAGAAGATGAAGAAGTAGAAAATGAAGAAGAAGAAGAAGAAATAAGAAGAAGGAGAAGAAAAGAAAGAAGAACAAGAATAATAATAATAAGAAGAATAAGAAGCAGTAAAAGAAGAAGAAGAAGAAGAAGAAGAAGAAGAGGAAGAGGAAGAAGAAGACGTGGAAGAAGAAAAAGAAGAAGAAGAAGTAGAAGAAGATGTAGAAGATGAAGAATAAGAACAAGAAGCAGAAGAAGGAGAAGAAGAAGAAGAAGGAGAAGAAGAAGTAAAAGAAGAAGAAGAAAAAGAAGAATAAGATGAACTAGAAGTGTAAGAAGAAGATGAAGAAGAAGAAGAAGAAAAAGGAGAAGAGTGAGGTGGAGAAGAAGTAGAAGAAGTGTAAGAAGTAGAGGTAGAAGAAGAAGAACGAGAACTAGAAGGAGATGATCATGAAGAAGAAGAAGAAAAAGAAGATGAAGAACAACAAGAAAAAGAAGAAGGAGAAGAAGAAGAAGACAGAAGAAGAAGAAGAAGAAGAAGAAGAGGAGGAGGAAGAAGAAGAAGACGAAGAAGTAGAAGAGGAAGAAGAAGAAGTAATAGTAGAATAAGAAGAAGAAGAAGAGGAAAAATTGGAAGAAGATGAACAAGAAAAAGAATGTGATGATGAAGGAGAAGAAGAAGAATTAGAAGAAGTTGAAGAAGTAAAAGAAGAAGAAGAAGAAGAAGAAGAAGTGAAAGAAGAAAAAGAGGGGAAAAGAAGAAAAAGAAGAAGAAGAAGATGAAGAAGAATAATTAGAACAAGAAGAAGAAGAAGAAAAAGAAGGCGATGATGGTGGCAAAGAACAACAACAAGAACAAGAAGAATTAGAAGAAGCTGAAGAAGTAAAAGAAGAAGCAGAAGAAGAAGAAGAAGAAGAAGAGAAAGAGAAAGAAGAAGAGGAACAAGCAGAAGAAATAGAAGAAAAAGAAGAAGAAGAAGAAGAAGAATGAGAAGGAGAAAAAGGAGGAGGAGAAGAAGAAGAAGAAGAGGAAGAAGAAGAAGAAGAAGAAGAAGAAGAAGAAGTGGAAGAAGAAGAAGAAGAAGAAGAAGAGGGGAAACAAAGAAGAAGAAGAAGAAGAAGAAGAAGAAGAAGAAGATGAAGAAGAAGAATAAGTAGAAGAACAAAAAGAACTAGAAGAAGAATAAGAAGTGGAAGAAAAAAAAGAAGAAGTGGAAGAAGAAGAAAAAAAAGATGAAGAAGAAGAAGAAGTAGAAGAAGAAGAAGAATAATTATAATAATAATAAGAAGAAGAAGAAGTAGAAGATGAAGAAGCAGAAGAAGAACAAGAAGAAGAAGAAGTAGACAAAGAAGAAGTAGACAAAGAAGAAGAGGCAAGAGAAGAAGAAGATGAGGGAGAAGACGAAGAAGAAGAAGAGGAAGAAGAACAAGAAATAGTAGAAGAAGAAGAAGAAGAAGAAGGGGAGGAAGAAGCAGAAGAAGAAAAAGAAGAAGAAGAAGAAGAAAAATTTGAAGAAGAAGAAGAACAAGAAGAAAAAGAAGGTGATGATGAAGGCGAAGAACAGGAAGGAGAAGAAGAAGAATTAAAAAAAGCTGAAGAAGTAAAAGAAGAAGAATAAGAAGAAGAAGAAGAAGAAGAAGAAGAAGAGGAGGAAAAGGAAGAAGAAGAGGGCGAAAAGAAGAAGTAGAAGAAGAAGAAGATGAAGAAGAAAAGTTAGAAGAAGGAGAAGAAGAAGAAGAAGAAGAAGGTGATGATGATGGGAAAAAAAGAAGTAGAAGAATTAGATGAAGCTGATGAAGTAAAAGAAGAAGTAAAAGAAGAAGAGTATGAAGAATAGGAAGAAGAAGAAGAAGAAGAAGAAGTGAAAGTAGAAGAAGAAGACGAGGAAGAACTAGAAGAAGAAGAAGAAGAGGAAAAAGAAAAAGAAGAAGAATAAGAAGGAGAAGAAGGAGGAGGAGAAGAAGAAGAAGAGGAAGAAGAAGAAGGAGTGAAAGAAGAAGAAGAAAAAGAAGTAGTAGAAGAGGAAGAAGAACAAGAAGAAGGAGAAGTGGTAGAAAAAGAACAAGAAGTGGTTGAAGATGGTGAAGAAGAAGTAGAATAAGAAGAAGAAGAAGAAGACGAAGAAGTTGATGAAGAAGAAGAAGAAGAAGAAGAGGAAGAAGAAGAAGATGACGAAGAAAAAGAAGATGAAGAAGAAAAAGAAGATGATGAAGAAGAAAAAGTAAATGAAAAAGAAGAAGATGAAGAAGGAGAAGAAGAAGAATGAGAAGAAAAGAAGAAGAGAAAGAAGAAGCAGGAGAAGATGAAGAAAAAGAAGAACAAGAAGAAGGAGGAGAAGAAGAATAAGAAGAAGAGGAAGAATAAAAAGTTGAAGAAGAAGAAGACAAAGAAGAAGAAGAAGACAAAGACGAAGAAGAAGAAGGAGAAGAACATGATCGTGCAGATGATGATGATAATGATGAAGAAGAAGAAAAAGTAGAAGTAAAAGAAGAAGAAGAAGAAGAAGAATAAGAAGGGGAAAAAGGAGGAGGAGGAGGAGAAGATGAGGAAGAAGAGGAAGAAGAACGAAGAATAAAAAGAAGAAGAAGAAGAAGTAGAAGTAGAACTAGAACAAGAACAAGAACAAGAACAAGAAAAAGAAGCATGAGAGAAAAGAGAAGATGAAGATGAAAAAGAAGAAAAGGAAGAAGAAGCAGAAGAAGAATAAGATGATGAAGAAGAATGAGGAGAAGAAGAAGAAGAAGATTTAGAAGAAGTAGAGGAAGAGGAAGAAGAAGAAGAAGAAGAACGAGAAGAAAAAGAAGGAGGACAACAAGGAGAGAAAGAAAAGAAGAAGAGGCCGAATAAGAAGAAGAATGAGAAGAAAACGAAGGAGGACGAGGAGAAGAAGAAGAAGAAAAAGAAGAAGAAGAAGAAAATGAAGAAGAAGAAGAAGAAGAAGTTGAAAAAGAAGAAGATGATGAAGAAGAAGAAGACGATGAAGAAGAAGTAGAAGGCGAAGAAGAAGAAGGCAAAGAAGAATGAGAAGAAGAAGAAGAAGAAGAAGAAGAAGAAGAAGAAGAAAAAGAAAAAAAAGAAGAAGATGGAGCAGAAGAAGAAGAAGAAAAAGAAGGAGAGGAAGAAGTGGAAGAAGAAGAATAAGAATAAGAGGAAGAAGAGGAAGAAGAAGAAGAAAAGGAAGAAGAAGAAGATGACGATTTTGAAGGAGAAGAACAAGAAGAAGAAGAAGATGTAGAAGAAGTAGTTGATGATGAAGAAGAAGAAGAATCAGAAGAAGAAGAAGAAGAAGAAGAAGAAGAAGAAAAGGAGGAGAAGAAGAAGTAGAAGAAGTAGATGAAGAAGAAGAAGAAGAAGAGCTAGAAGGAGAAGAAGGAGGAGGAGAAGAAGAAGAAGAAGAGGAACAAGAAAAATAAGAAGAAGAAGAAGAACAAGAAGAAAAAGAATAAGAGGTAGAAGAAAAAGAAGAACCAGTAGTAGCAGAAGAAGAAGAAGGAGAAGAAGAAGAGGAAGAAGAAGAAGAAGAAGAAGAAGAAGAAGTTGAAGAAGAAGAAGAAGAAGAAGAAGACGAAGAAGAAGATCACAAAGAAAAAGAAGACGAAGAACGAGAAGAAGAAGAAAAAGAAGAAGAAGATGAAGAAGAAGAAGAAGAAGAAGAAGAATTAGAAGAAGAAGAGGAAGAGAAGGTGGAAGAAGAAGAAGAAGAATGAGAAGAAAAGGGAGGAGAAGAAGAAGGGGTTGAAGAAAAAGAAGAATAAGAAGACAATGAAGGAAGAGGAAGAGGAGAAGAAGAAGAAGAAGAAAAAGAAGAAGTAGAAGAAAATGAAGTAAAAGACGAAGAAGGAGATGAAGAAGAATAATAATGATAAGAAGAAGAAGAAAGAGAAGAAGAAGAACAACAACAAGGAGAAGAAGAAGTCCAAGAAGGAGAGGAAGAAGAAGAGGAAGATCAAGAAGAATAAGAAGAAGATGTAGAAGAAGAAGAAGAAGTAGACAAAGAAAAATTATAATAATAATAGTAACAAGAAGAGGAAGAAGAAGAAAAAGAAGAAGAAGAAGAAGATGATGATCAAGAAGAAGAAGAAGAAGGAGAAGAAGGAGAAGAAGAAGAAGAAGAAGAATAAGAAGAAGAAGAAGAAGAAGAAGAAGAAGAACAAAAAGAAAAGGAAATATAAAAAGAAGAAAAAGAGGAAGAAGAAGAAGAGGATGAAGAAGAAGAAGAATAGGATGATGATGATGGTGATGATAATGATGATGATGAACAACAAGGAGAAGAAGAAGAAGAAGAAGAAGAAGATGATGATAATGAAGAAGAAGGGGAAGCAGAAGAAGAAGGGGAAGAAGAAGAAGAAGAGAATTAAAGAAGAAGAAGAACTAGAAGAGGAAGAAGAAGATGATGAAAAAGAAGAAGAAGAGGAAAAAGAAGAACAAGAATTAGAAGAAGCACAAGAATAGGATGGAGAAGAAGGTGGAGAAGAAGAAGAAGCGGATGAAGAAAAGAAGAATAACAAGAAGAAGGAGAAAAAGTAGTAGAAGAAGAATTTTACGAATTGTAAGTAGAAGAAGAAGAAGAAGAAGAAGAAAGAGAAGAAAAAGAAGAAGGATAAGAAGAAGAGGAAAAAGAAGAAGGAGAGGAAGAAGAAGTGGTAGTAGAAGAACACGAGGAGAAAGAGAAGAAGAAAAGGAAGAAGAACTAGAGGAGAAGAAGAAGAAGAAGAAGAAAAGAAGAAGAAGAAAAAGATTAAGAAGAAGAAGAAGAAGAAGGAGCAAAAGAAGAAGACGAAGAAGAAGAAGAAGAGGAAGAAGTAGAAGAAGAGGAAGAAGAAGTAGAAGAAGAAGAAGAAGAAGACAAAAAAGTGGAGGA
>JAIUJO010000246.1:17500-22500 GCA_023846275.1 Vanilla planifolia | reverse complement strand
AAAAGAGAAAGAAAAAGAAGAAGATGAATAAGATGATTAAGAAGAAGAAGAATAAGAAGAAGAAGAAGTAGAAGATGAAGATGAAGAGAAAGAAGAAGAAGATGAATGAGAAGAAGAACAAGAAAAAGAAGGAGGAGGAGGTGGAGGAGGAGGAGGAGGAGGGGAAGAGGAAGAAGAAGAAGAAGAAGAATAAGAAGAAGAAGTAAAAGGAGAAGATGAAGAAGAAGAAGAAGAAGAAAAAGAGAAAGAAGAATAAGAAGAAGAAGAGGAATAAGAAGAACAAGAAGGAGGAAAACTAGAAGAAGAAGAAGAATAAGAAAAAGAATATGAGTAAGAAGAAGGAGAAGATGATGAAGAAGAAGTAGAAGAAGTTGAAGAAGAAGAAGAAGAAGAAGATCATGAAGAATAAGAATAAGGAGAAGAAGAAGAAGAAGAAGAAGAAGATGTAGAAGAAAATGAAGAAGAAAGAGAAGAGGGCGAGATGAAGAAGAAGAATAAGAGGAAAAAGAAAAAAATGAAAAAGAATGAGAAGAATAATAAGAAGAAGAATAAGAGATAGAAGATGAAGGAGAATTAGAAGAAGAAGAAGAAGATGATGATTATGAAGAAGAAGAAGATGATATGATGAAGAAGAAAAAGAAAAAGAAGAAGAAGAAGGGGAAGAAGAGGAAGAAGAGGAGGAAGAATAAGAGGAAGAAGAAGTTGAAAAAGAGGAAGAAGAAGAAGAGAAGAAGAAGAAGTAGAAGAAGAAGACGAAGAAGAAGAAGAAGTAGAAGAAGAAGTAGAAGAAGAAGAAGAGGAAGAAGAAGAGGGGGAAGAAGAATAAGAAGAAGACAAAGAAGGAGAATAAAAAGAGAAAGAGAAAGAAGAAGAAGAAGAAGAAGAAGAAGAAAAAGTTGAAGAAGAAGTGGAAAAAGAAGAAGAAGAGGAAAATGAAGAACAAGAACAAGAAAAAGAGGAAAGAGAAGAAGAAGAAGAAGAAGAAGAGGAAGAAGAAGAAGAAGAAGAAGAAGAAGTTTAAGAAGAAGAAGATGATGAAGAAGAAGAAGAGGAAAGAGAAGAAAAAGAAGATGTAGATGAAGAAGAAGTAGTAGAAGAAGAAGACAAAGAAGAAAAGGACGATGAAGAAAAAGAAGAAGATGAATAAGTAGAAGAAGAAGAAGGATAAGAAGAAGAAGAAGTAGAAGAAGAAGAAGAGAAGAAGAAGGGTAAGAAGAAGAAGAAGCAGAGGAAGAAAATGTACAAGTAGAAGAAGAATAGGAGGAGCAGGAAGAACAAGAAGAAGAAGGAGAAGAAGGAGAAGAAGAAGAGGAAGAAGAAGAAGATGAAGAAGAAAAAAAGGTGGAAGAAGGAGAAGAAAAAGAAGAAGAAGAAGAAGAAGAAGGAGAAGATGAAGAAGAATTAGAAGGAGAAGAAGGAAAAGAAGAAGAAGAAGAAGAAGAAGAAGAAGAAGAAAAGGAAGAAGAAGTAGTAGAAGAAGAAGAATAATAAGAGGAAGAGCAAGAAGAAGAAGATGAAGAAGAAGAAGAAGAAAAAGTAAAAGAAAAAGAAAAAAAAGAAGCTGAATAAGTGGACAAAGAAGAAGATGCGGAGGAAGAATAAGAAGAAGAAGATGAAGAAGAAGAAGAAGAAGAAGAAGAAAAAGAAAATGTAGAAGAAGAATAAGAAGAAGAATGAAAAGAAGAAGAAGATGAAGAAAAAGTGGTAGAAGAAGAAGAAGAAGATGAAGAAGAAAAAGATTAAGTAAGCTAAGAAGAAGAAGAAGAAGAAGATGAAGAAGAAGAAGAAGAAGAAGAAGAATGAAAATAAGATGGAGAAGAAGGAGAAGAAAAAGAAGAAGAAGAAGAAGAGGTAGAGGAAGAAAAAGAAGAAGACGAAGAAGAAGAAGAAGAAAAAGAAGAAGAACAAGAAGTAAAATGAGAAGAAAAAGAAGTAGAAGTAGAAGAAGAAGGAGAAGAAGATGGTGATGAAGAAGAAGAAGTAGAAGGATAGGAAGGAGAAGAAAAGAAGAAGATTTGAACAAGAAGAAGAAGAAGGGGAAAAAGAAGGAGAAGAAGATGAAGTAGAGTAAGAAGACGTATAAGAAGAAGAATGAGAAGTGCTACAAAAAGAAAAAGATGTAGAAGAACAAGAATGAGAAGAAAAAGGTTGATGGTGTGGAGAAGAAGAAGAAGAAGAAGATTGCGAAGAAGAGGAAGACAAAGAAGAAGGGGAAGAAGAAGAAGAAGAACAAGAAGAAGAGTAAGAAGAAGAAGTAGAAGAAGAAGAAGAGGAGAAAGATGAATAATAATAATAATAATAATAATAATAATAATAATAATAAGAATATGAAAAAAAGAAAGAAGAAGAAGAAAAAGAAGTATAAGCAGAAGAAGAATAAGAAGAAGAAGGAGAAGAAGAGGAAGAGGAAGATGATGATGATAACAATGATGATGGAGAAGAATAAGAAGGAGAAAAAGAAGAAGAATAAGAAGAAGAAGATGGAGAAGAAGAGGAAGAAGAAGAAAAGAAGGAAGAAGTAGAAGAAGACTAAGAAGAAGACGATGAAGAAGTAGAAGAAGAAGAATAAGAACAAGAAGGAGAAGGAGGAGGAGATGAAGAAGAAGAATAGGAAAAAGAAAAAGAGTAAGATGAAGATGAAAAAGAAGTAGAAGACGAAGAAGATCAAGAAGAAGAAGAAGAAGAAGAAAAAGGGGAAGAAGATGAAGAGTACGAAAAAGAAGAAGAAGAGGAGTAAGAAGAAGAAGAAGAAGAGGAAGATCAAGAAGATGAAGAATAACAAGAAGAAGAAAAAGAAGAAGAAGAAGAAGAAGAAGAAGAAGAGGAAGACAAAGAAGAGGAATAAGTAGTAGTAGTAGTAAAAGAAGAAGAAGAAGAACTAGAATAAGAAGTAGAAGAAGAGGAAGAGAAAAATGAAGGAGAAGAAGAAGAAGAAGAAGAAGAAGATGAAGAGGAAGGATAAGAAGTTGGGGAAGATGAAGAAGAAGAAAATGAAGAAGAAAAAGAAGAAGAAGAGGTATAAGAAGAAGTAGAAGAAGAAGAAGAGGAAGAAGAAGATGGAGGAGGAGGAGGAGAAGAAGAAGAAAAAGAAAAAGTAGAACAAGAATAAGATGAAGAAGATGTGGAAGAAAAAGAAGAAGAATAAGAAGTATTAGAAGAAGTAGTAGAAAAAGAAGAAGAAGAAGAAGAAAAAAGAGGAAGAAGAAGATGATGATGAAGAAGAAGAAGGAGAAGAAGAAGTAGATGTGCAAGAAGAAGAAGTTGATGATGATGATGAAGAAGGAGATGAAGAAGAAGAAGAAGAAGAAGTAGAAGATGAAGAAGAAGAAGAAGAAGAAGAAGTTTAAGAAGAAGATGAAGTAGAAGAAGAAGAAGAAAAAGAAAAAGAAGTAGTGGAAGAAAAAGAAGAAGAAGAAGAAGAAGAAGAAGAATAAGAAGAAGACGAAGGAGAAGAAGAAGAAGAAGATGATGAAGAAAAAGTAGATGGAGAAGAAAAGGAAGAAGAATAAGAAGTATTGGAAGAAGAAGAAGTAGAAAAAGAAGTAGAAGAAGAAAAAAAAGTAGAAGAAGAAGGAGAAGAGGAAGTGGAAGAAGAAGATGAAGATGATGATGAAGAAGAAGTTGAAGAAGAAGATGAAGAAGAAGACGAAGAAGAAGAAGAAGAAGAAGAAGAAGTTGAAGCAGAAGAAGAAGATGAAGAAGAAGAAGTAGAACAAAAAGAAGAACAACAAGAAGAAGAGGAAGAAGAAGAAGAAGAAGAAGAAGAAGAAGAAGTGGAAGAAGAAGAACAAAAAGTATAAGAAGAAGACGAAGAAGAAGAAGAAGGAGAAGTAGAAGAAGAAGATGATGATGAAGAACTAAAAGAGCAAGAAGAAGAAGAAGAAGAAGATGAGGAAGAGGAAGAAGAAGAAGAATAGAAGGAAGAAGAAGAAGAAGAAGAAGAAGAAGAAGAAGAAAAAGAAGAACAAAAGGAAGAAAAAGAAGAAAATGAAGAACAAGAAGGGGAAGAAGGAGGTGAAGAAGAAGAAGAAGTGGAAGAAAAAGAAGAAGATGAAGAAAAAAAAGAAGAATAAGAAGTAGTAGTTGAAGAAGAATTAGTAATAGTAGTGGTAGAGGTAGAAGAAGAAGTGAATAAGAAGAAGAAGAAGAAGAAGAAGATGATGATGATGATGATGATGAAGAAGAAGAATTAGAAGAAGAGAAAGAAGAAGAAGATGATGATGAAAAAGATAAAGAAGAAGAAGAAGAAGAAGAAGTTGAAGAAGTAGTAGTAGAAGTAGAAGAAGAAGAACAACAAGAATAAGAATAAAAAGAAGGAGGAGAAGAAGAAGAAGACATAGAAGAAAAAGAAGAACGAGAAGAAGAAGAAGAAGAAGAAGAATGAGAATAAAAAGGAGGAGAAGAAGAAGAAGATGAAGAAGAAAAAGAAGAACGAGAAGAAGAAGAAGAAGAAGAAGAATGAGAATAAAAAGGAGGAGAAGAAGAAGAAGATGAAGAAGAAAAAGAAGAACGAGAAGAAGAAGAAGAAGAAGAAAAGAAGAAGAAGAAGATGATTATGATGATGATGATGAAGAATTAGAAGAAGAGAAAGAAGAAGAAGATGATGATGAAAAAGATAAAGAAGAAGAGGAAGAAGAAGAAGTTGAAGAAGAAGTAGAGGAAGAATAAGATGAAGATAAAAAAGAAGAAGGAAAAAAGGGAAGAAGATGAATAGGAAGAAGAAGAAGAAGAAGAAGAAGAAGATGAAAAAAATTAAGAAAGGGGAAGTAGGAGAAGAGTAAGAAGAAGGAGGGGAAGAAGAAGAAGAAGATGAAGAAGAAAAATAAGAAGAATAAGAAGTAGCATAAGAAGAAGTAATAGTAGTAGAAGAGGAAGAAGATGATGCTGATGATGAAGAAGAAGTAGAAGAAGGAGAGAAAGAATAGAAGAAGATGATGAAGAAGAAGAGGAAGTAGATGAAGAAGTTGAAGAAGAAGAAGAAGTACAAGAAAAGAAGAAGA
>JAIUJO010000245.1:807500-815000 GCA_023846275.1 Vanilla planifolia | reverse complement strand
CTTCTTCTTATACTTCTTCTAATTCTTCTTCCTCCTCTTCTTCTTCTTCTTCTTCTTCTTCTTCGTCTTCTTCTACTGCTTCTTCATCATCAACAACGTCACCTTCTTCTTCTTCTTCTTCTCCTCCTCCTACTCCTTCCTCATCTTCTTCTTCTTCTCTTCTTATTCTCTTCTCTTTCTTCTTCTTCTTCTTCTTCTCCATCTTCTTCTTCTTCCACTTCTTCATGTTCTTCTTCTTCTTCTCCTCCTCCTCCTTCTTCTTCCTCTACTTCTTTTTCTTTTTCTTCTTCTTCTCCTTCTTCTTCTTCTTCTTCATTTTCTTCTTTTTCTTCTTCATCATCTCCTTGTTCTTCTTCTTCTTCTTCTTCTTATTCTACTACTACTATTACGACCTTTTCTTCTTCTACAATCTATTCTTCTACTTCTTCTTTTTCTTCTACATCAACTTCTTCATCTTCTTCTTATTCTTCTTTTACATCTACTTGTTCTTCTTCTTCTTTTTCTTCTTCTTTGTCTTCTTATCTTCTTCTACTCTGTCCTCTTCATCTTCTCCTTCTTCTTCATTTTCTTCTTTTTGATCCTCTACTTATTCCTCTTCTTCTTCTTCTACATCTTCTACCTTCTTGTACTTCTTCTTCTTCTTCTTCTCCTCCACCCTTCTTCCTCATCATCTTTTGCTTCTTCTTTGACTTCTTCTTCTTCTTCGACTTGATCTCCTTCTTCTACTTCTGCATTTTCTTCTTCTTTTTCTTCTTCTCCTGTTTCTTCTTCTTCTCCTTCTTTTTCTTCTTCTTCTTCATGTTATTCTTATTCTTCATCTTCTACTTCTTCTTTCTCTTCTTCTTCTTCTTCTTCTTCATTATCATCATCTTCTTCTTCTTCTTTCTTTTCTTCTTCTTCTTCTTCTTCTCCTTATTCTTCTTCTTCTTATAATCTTCTTCTTCTCCATCTTCTTTTTCTTCTTATTTTTCTACTTCTAATTCTTCTACTTCTTCTTCTTCTTCTTCTTCTTCTTCTTCTTCTTCTTCTTCTTCTTCTTCTTCTTCATTTTCTTCTTCTACTTCTCCTTCTTCTTGTTCTTCTTCTTCCTCTAATTCTTCTTCTACTTCTTCTTATCCTTCTTCTTTTTCTTCTTCTCCTTCTACTCCTTCTCTGTCTTCTTCTTCCACTTCCTCTTCTTCGTCTTCTTCTTCCTCACTTCTTCTTCCTCTTCTTCTTCGACTTCTTCTTCTTCTTCTTCTTCTACTTCTTCTAATTCTTGTTCTTCTTCTTCTTCTTCTACTGCTTCTTCATCATCATCAACGTCACCATCTTCTTCTTCTACTTCTCGTCCTCCTCCTCCTCCTTCCTCCTCATCTTCTTCATCATTTCCTTCTCCTTCTTCTTCTCATCCTCTTCTTCTTCTTCTTCTTCTCCGTCTTCTTCTTCTTCCTCTTTTTCTACTTC
Source organism: Vanilla planifolia (assembly GCA_023846275.1). Lineage (NCBI taxonomy): Eukaryota > Viridiplantae > Streptophyta > Magnoliopsida > Asparagales > Orchidaceae > Vanilla > Vanilla planifolia. The sequence goes on along the minus strand of JAIUJO010000245.1, from coordinate 813,554 downwards.
TATGACTACCAGTACTTCTTCTTCTTCTTCTTCTTCTTCTTCTTCTTCTTCTACTTCTTCTTCTTCATCTTTCCCTCCTTCTTTTTCTTCTTCTTCTTTTTCTACTTCTACTTCTTCTTCTTGATTTTGTTTTCCTTTCTCTTCCTCTTCTTCTTCTTCTTCTTCTATTACTTCTTCTCTTTCTTCTGCGTCTTCTTCTATTACTTCTTCTCTTTCTTCTTCTTTTTCTTCTTATTCTTCTTCTTCTTTGACTATTACTTCTTCTTCTATTGCTACTTCTTCTTCTTTCTCTTCTTCTTCTTCTTCTTCTTCTTCTTCTTCTTCTTTTTCTTGTTGTTGTTGTTGTTGTTCTTCTTCTTCTTCGTCTTCTTATTCCTCCTCATCTACTTCTTCTTCTTCTTCTTATTTATCTTCTTTATCTTCTTCAATTTCATTATCATCTTTTACTTCTTCTCCTTGTTCTTCTTCTTCATCTATTCCTTCTTCTGCTTCTTCTTCTTCTCCTTCTTCTTTTTCTTCTTCTTCTTCTTCTTCTTCATCTTCTTCTTCTACTTCTTCTTCTTCTTTATGTACTACTACTAACTCTTCCTCTTCTTCTTCTTCTTCTTCTTCTTCTTTGACTTCTTCTACTTCTTCTTCTTCTTTGACCTCTTCTTCTTCTTCATCTTCTTCTCTTTCTTCTTCATCTTCTTCCTCTTCTTCTTCTTTCAGTTCTTTTACTTCTTCTTCTTCTTCTTTTTCTCCTTCTTGATCTTCTTGTTCATCTTCCCCTTCTTCTTCCTCTTTTTCTTCCTTTTTGGCTTCTTATTATTCTTCTTCTTCTATTTTCTCTTCTCCTCCTTGCTCTTGTTCTTCTTCTTCTTCATTTTCTTCTTCTCCTCCTTCTTCAAGTCATTCTTCTTCTACCTCTTCTCCTTCTTCTTCTTCGTCTCCTTCTTCCTTTTCTTCTTCTTCTTCTACATCTTCTTCTTCTTCTTCTTCTTCTTCTTCTTCTTCTTCTTCTGCTTCTTCCTTTTCTTCTTCTCCTTCTTCTTCTTCTTCTACTTCATTTTTTCTTCTACTTATTCTTCTTTTTCTTCTTCTTCATCTTTTTCTTCTTTTTCCACTACTTCTTCTTCTTCTTCTTCTACTTCTTCTTCTTCTCCTTCTTCTTCTTTCTCTTTTTCTTCCTCTTCTTCTTCTTATTCCTCTTCTTCTTCTTCTTCTTCTTCTTCTACTTCTTCTTCTTCTTCTTCTGTTTCTCCTTCTTTTTCTTCTGGTTCTTTTTATTCTTCTTCTTCTTCATCATCATCTTCTTCTTTTTCTTCATCTTCTTCGTCTTCTTCTTCTTGTTCTTCTTTTTCATCTTCTCCTCTTCTTCTTCGTCTTCTTCTTCACCTTCTTCATCTTCTGCTTCTTCTTCTTTTTCTTTCTTTTCTTCTTCTTCTTCTTCTTCTTCTTCTTCATCTTCTTTGCATTCTACTTCTTCTCCTCCTTCTTCCTCTTCTTCTCCTCCTCCTTCTTCATCTCCTTATTTTCTAATTCTTCTTTTCCTTCTTTTTCTTATTCTTCTCCTACATCTTCTTCTTCTCCTTCTTCTTCTTCGTCTACTTCCTCTTTTTCTTCATCTTCTTCTACCTCTTCTACTACTACTCCTACATCTTCTTCTTCTAATTCTCCTTCTTTGTCAATTTTCTTCTTCATCATCTTCTTCTTCTTCTTCATTTTCTTCTTGTTCTTCTTCTTCTTCTTTATCTTCTTCTTCTTCTTCTTCTACTCCTTCTTCTCCTTCTTCTTATACTTCTTTTTCTTCTTCTTCTTCTTCTTCTTCCTCTTCTTCTTCTTCTTTTGCTTCTTCTTCTTCTTCTTCTTCTTCTACTTCTTCTTCTACTTCTACTTCTTAGTCTTGTCATACTTCATCTTTTTCTACAACTACTTCTTCATTATAGTCATCATCTTCTTCTTCTTCTTCTTCTTATTCTTCTTCTTCTTCTTCTTCTTCTTCTTCTTTTTCTTCTTTTTCTTCTTATTATTATTCTTTTACTCGAACTACATCTTCTTCTCTACATTTTCTTTTTATTCTTCCACTTCTTCTTCTTCTTCTTCTTTGTGCTCCTTTTCTTCCTTTTCATAGCCTTCTTCTTCTTCTTCTTCTTTTTATTCTTCCTCTTCTTTTTCTTTTTCTTTAACTTCTTCCTCTTCTACTTCTTCTTCATCGACTTCTTCCTCTTCTTCATTGTCTTCTTCTTCATCTCCTTCTACTTTTTCTTTTCCTTCTTTTTCTTCCTCTAATTCTCCTTCTTCTTCTACTACTTCTACCTCTTCTTCTTTTTGTCCTTCTTCGTCTTCTTCTTCTTCTTCTCCATCATCATCATCTTCTTCTTCTTGTTGTTCATCTTCTTCTTTTACTTTTTCTTCTTCTTCTTCTTCTTCTTCTTCTCCTTCTTTTACTTCTTCTTCTACCTCTTCTTCTTCTTCTTCCTCTTCTAATTCTTCTTTTTCTTCTTCTTCTTCTTCTTCTTTTACTGCTACTACTTCTTTTTCTTCTTCTTCTTCGTCTTCTTCGTCTTCTTCTTCTTCTTCTTCTTCATTATCTCTTCTTCTTATTATTATTATTATTCTTCTTCTTCTACATCTTCTTCCTCTTCTTCTTCTTCATTTTCTTCTAATTGTTCTTCTTGTTTTATTCTTCTCATTCTCTATTTTACACTTGTTCTTCTTCTTCTTTTCCTTCTTCTTTTTCTTCTTCACCTTCTTCTTTATCTCCTTTTTCTTTTACTTTTTTTTCTTTTTCTTATTCTTCTCTTTCTTTTTCATCTTCTTTTTCTTCTTTTTCTCCTTCTACTATGACTATTATTACTACCATTACTACTACTTCTTGTGCTACTTCCTCTTCTTTGTTTACTTTTTCTTCATCGTCATCATCATCATCTTCTTCTTCTTCTTCTTTATCTTCTTCTTCTTCTTTTTCTTCTTCTTCTTCTCCTTCTTCTTCTTCTTTTCTTCTTCATCTTCTTCTTCTTCTTCTACTACTTCTTCTTCTTCCTGTTTTTCTTCTTCTGCATCATCTTTACTTCTTCTTCTTTTTCTACTTCTTCTTCTCTATATTTTTCATCATTTTCTTCTTCTTCTTCTTCTTCTTCACCTTCTTCTTCTCCTTCTTATTCTTCTTCTTCATATTCTCCTTCATCTTCTTCTTCTTCTTCTTCTTCTTCTTCTTAATCTTCTTCATCTTCTTCTTCTTCTTCTTCTTCTTCTTCTTCGTCTTCTTCTTCTTCTTCCGCTTCTTTTTTACTTATTATTATTATTATTATTGGTATTATTATTTTTATTATCGTTATTATTATTATTATTATTTTATTATTATTATTATTATTATTATTATTCTTTGACTTCTTTTTCTTATTCTGCTACTTGCACTTCTTCTACTACTTTTTGTTCTTCTTATTCTCCTGCTTCTTCTTCTTCTTCTTCTTCTTCCACTTCTACTTCTTCTTTCTCTTCTTCTTCTTCTTCGTCATGTTCTATTTCTTCTTCCTCTTCTTCACCACCTTCGTCTTGTTGTTCTTCTTCTACTCCTACTTCTCCTTTTTTTTTTCTTCTTTTATATCTTCTACTCCTTATTCTTCTTCTTCCTCCTACTCCACTTCTTTGTCTTCTTCTTCTTCTTCTTCTTCTTCTTCTTCTTCTCCTTCTTCTTCTTCTTCTTCTTCTTCTTCTTCTCTTACTTCTTCTTCTTCTCCTTCTTCTTTTTCTTCTTTTTCCTCTTCTTCTTCTTTTACTATGACTACTATTACTACCATTACCACTACTTCTTATGCTACTTCCTCTTCTTTGTCTATTACTTCTTCATCATCATCATCTTCTTCTTCTTCTTCTTTATCTTCTTCTTCTTCTTCTTCTTCTTCTTCTTCTTCTTCTTCTTTTCTTCTTCTTCTTCTTCTTCTTCTACTTCTTCCTCTTTTTCTTCTTCTTCATAATCTTTACTTCTTTTTCTTTTTCTACTTCTTCTCTATATTCTTCATCTTCTTCTTCTTCTTCTTCTCCTTCTTCTTCACCTTCTTCTTCTTCTCTTTCTTATTCTTCTTCTTCATATTCTCCTTCATCATCTTCTTCTTCTTCTTCTTAATCTTCTTCACCTTCTTCTTCGTCTTCTTCTTCTTCTTTCGCTTCTTTTATTATTATTATTATTATTATTGCTAATGTATTATTATTTTAATTATTGTTATTATTATTATTATTATTATTATTATTATTATTTTTATTTTCTTATCATTATTTTTATTATTATTATTATTGTTATTCTTTGACTTCTTTTTCTTATTTTGTTACTTGTACTTCTTCTACTACTTCTTTTTGTTCTTCTTATTCTCCTGTTTCTTCTTCTTCTCCGTCTTCTTGTTCTTCTTCTTCCACTTCTACTTCTTCTTTCTCTTCTTCTTCTTCTTCGTCATGTTCTTCTTGGTGTTCTTCTTCTTCTTCCTCTTTTTCACCATCTTCGTCTTGTTGTTCCTCTTCTACTCCTGCTACTTCTCCTTTTCTTTTTCTTCTTCTTTTATTTCTTCTTCTACTCCTTCTTCTTATTCTTCTTCTTCGTCCTCTTCCACTTCTTCGTCTTCTTCTTGTTCTTATTTTTTTCTTCTCATTCTTCCTCTACTTCTTCTAACTCTTCCTACTTCTTTTTCTACTTTTTGTTCTTCTTTGTCTTCTTCTTAGGCTTCATCATCATCATAATCTTCTTATTCTTCTTGTTCTTCTCCTCCTCCTTCTTCAAATTCTTCTTCTTCCTATTCTTCATCTTCTTCTTATTTTTCTTACTCTTATTCTTCTCCTCCCCCTCCTCCTCCTTTATCTTCTTCTTCTTCATCTTCCACTTCTTCAACTTCTTCTTCTTCTTCTTCTTCTTCTTCTTCTTCTAATTCTACTACTCCATCTTCTTCTTCTTCTTATGCTTCTTTGTCATCGTAATCATCATGTTCATCATCATCATCTTCTTCGTCTTCATCTCCTCCATCTCCTTCTTCTCTTTCTTCCTTTTCTTTTTCTTCTTCATCATCATCATCATCATTTTCTATTTCTTCTTTTTCTTCTTCTTCTTCTTCTTCTTCTACATGTTCTTGTTTTTCTTCTTCTTCTTCTTATTCATCGTGATCATCTACATTCACTTCTTTATCATCTTGTTACTGTTCTTCTTCTTCTTCAACTTCTTATTCTTCTTCTACTTTTTCTTCTTCCTTTTCTTCTTCTTGTCCTTCTTCTTCTTCTTCTTCTTCTTCTTCTATTACTACTAGTTGTACTTCTTCTTTTTCTTCCTCTACTTATTCTTCTACTACTTTTTCTTCTTCTTCTTCTTCTTCTTCTTCGCTTTCTTTTTCTTATTTCTCTTCCTCTCTTACTTCTTCTTCTTCTTCTTCTTAGACTACTTCTTCTACCTGTTCTACTTCTTCTTCAACTTCTTCTTCTTCTTCTTCCTATTTATCTACTTCTTCGTCTAATTCTTCTTCTTCTTCTACATCTTCGACTTCTTGTTCTTCTTCTTCATCTTCTTCCTCTTCCTCTTGTTCTTCTTCTTCTTCTTCTTCTTTCTCTTTTAAATTCTCCTTTTTTTCTTCTTCTTCTTCCTTTATTTCTTCCACTTCCTCTTCTTCTTCTTCTTCCTTTCCATCTACTTCTTCTTCTTCTTCTTTCTCTTCTTCTTCTTCTTCTTCTCCTTCTTCTTCCCCTTCTTTTTCCTCTTCTTTTTCTTTTTCTTTTTACCCTTCTTGCTCTTCTTCTTCTTCTTCTTTTCTTCTTCATCTCATTACTATTATTCTTCTGCTTCTGCTTCTTCTTCTTGTACTGCTTTTTCTTCTTCTTCTTCTCCTTCTTGTCCTTCTTTTTCTACTTCAATATCATCTTCTTCATATACTTCTACTTCTTCTTCTTCTTCTTCTACTTCTTTTTCTTCTTCTTCTTCTCCTGTTTCTTCTTCTTCTTCTTCTTCTTCTTGCTTCTTATCTTCTTCATCTTCTTCTTCTTCTTCTACTACTATTACTTTTTGTCTTCTTCTTCTTCTTCTTCTTCTTCTTCTTCTTC
>JAIUJO010000245.1:782500-797500 GCA_023846275.1 Vanilla planifolia | reverse complement strand
TCAATGTTGAAATAAGAAAAATTAAAAATAATGTAATAAATCTAAATAAAAGTGATATAAAGGTCACATCATAGAAGAACTATAATTTCTTTACAACATAACCAAATAAAATCAAATGCCTTAATGAAATAAGATTAATTATACTAGAAGTTGCATAACAAGATTCTAAATAAATAGAGTGTCACATTCTTGCTCACAAATTATTTATGAAGAGAAAATCTCATAAAAAAGGCAATACTCGAGAAAATACAATTTTTAAAGTTAAAAAAATAATTGATAAAGCTCATTAGTTGTGTCCAAAGACATTTCTTTCCACTTTTTTAAAGCTAATCTCAACTTATTTTCAATTAATAATAAAAATATCAATAAATAATAACAAATTATTTATAATATTAAATAAATACAAATTAATGTTAAAACTAGAGGAGTTGAAGCAATATACCATAACCAGAAAAAATTGAGGTAAGGAGCACATGAGAAGAGAATTGTAATTTGAATATAATAAAAACAAATCTAAGAAAAAAATCTTTCAAAAACACTAAGGTGATTGGGTAGAGAATATATAAGAATAAAATAATTTTAAAAAATAGAAATGAATATATAATTGGGTAGAACTCATCGATATGTGTCCAATGACAAATGCTTTGCCTCCATTCAACCACATCTACAATTACGAGAAATCACCAAAAAAATAAGCCTTAATAATAATAAATTTTTTATATAATATTAATATATAATATGGAAAGCAATGACACAATTTGAACCAATGTATTATAAGCAAAAAGAATTGTAATAATTAGATAAATTGTTTGGAGAAATTGCATTACAAGATAATAAAAGACCAAATATGACATACATAATCAAGCAATGAACTATAAATCAAAATACCACATAAATCATGCAAAAATCATAGGAACTATAATGCAAAAAAAATATAATAATGAGTTTTTAATTGAATAGAACTCTTCAAGGTGAGTCCAACATTGTTCGTTTCATCTCCCTCAAACCTTATATAAAATAACTAATAATTGAATATAAAAATAAGCATAAATAATATTAAATTACTATATTTATGTTAAACACATAACAAATAAAGCTTAACTAAGGTAAGATAAAGCTATGGTGTACAACAAAAAAAAGTAATGTAAAGCTCACAAAACAAAAAAATTAGATTAAGTGTACAAAAAATTTATATTCCAGCATATAAGAAGTTCTAATAGAATTTTCTAAATTATCAAATGTGGTACAAATAAACCTTGTTTTGAATAAGTACACATTACTAATTTAAAATGGGTAATAATAATGACTTATTATTTTAATATTAGGTAAATATATATTAAAGCTAAAACAAGAAAAATTTAACTACCATAATATAACCAATTCAGGACAATACAAAGGTCACAAATATAGAGATTTAGAGTTACATAGTAATTAAAAAACATTAAGCCCAAAAATATTTTAAACTATCAAGAAAATATTTAATTTTATAGATCTCATCAAGTTATGTTCGATGACATTTTTTCTATCCCAATGGGACCTGTTTTAGAACTATTATTCATTTTAATGTAAACAAGCATAAATAAAGATGTATTATTATTTTAATATTGAGAAAAAATAATTAAAGTAATAATAAGATAATTTAAAGCAATATAATATAAGAAAATCAAAGATAAATAATGGTCACGTGAATATTTAGAGTTATATAATAATATTAAAAAAATTTTCATAAAACTCGCAAAAACCATAAAAAATAAAATATTTAAAATATAAGTATGAATATTTAGATAGATTGAGCACATTCAGATGTGTTCAATAATACATGTTTCTTCTACATTAGATCTCATTTTTTATAATAACAAAACATATATTAAAAAATAAATGACATAAAATGAAGCAATATATAAAAATAAATAAAAGCATAAAATTTGAAAAACTGTGATAAATTGTGAGGATATTTTGCATTCAATAATCCAACTACATTTGCATAATGTGACATCAGTTGGGATAAATGTGAATTACAAAGCTGAACAAGCATGAGCAATGATAGATATTAATTTTTTTTAAAGCATTATATATTAAACAAAAAATAACATAAATTCAAGCATTATAATATAACTAAATAAAATTGATATAATGATGACATGAGAGGAAAAGTAGAGTTTCTTAGTAATATATTCAAATAAAAAAAGCATTTGAAGAAATTACATAAATTATGTGAGAAAGTTGTATCCAATGATACCAAGAAATCAAGTATAACGCTCTTGATTTTCAAATCAGACACAAATTTAAATATCTTATAAAGAAATAAAATTCTTCAAATAAAAATATTTCAAAATATAAAAATAAATACTTAATTGGTTGAAGCTTATCAAGATGAGTCCAATGTTTTTTATTTTGTCTTAAAAAGATTTTTTTAGAATTACTATAAATTACAAAAGTTAACAAGCATAAATAATAGTTAATTATTATTTTATTATAAATAAATATACATATATAAATATATAAGCTTAAGTATGCTATAAAAAACCAACATAAAATAACCAAATACAAGTGATAAAAAGGTCACATGAGAGGTGAATTACATTTTTATGGTAATATAACAAAATAAAAAAACTTTTGAAGAACAAAGATAAATTATACAGGATAGTTACATTCTAAGATACTAGGATCCTTAAGAAAAGCTCCCTTGATCATCAAATCAGGTGAGAATAAAGTTATCTTATAAAATATCCCATGACAATGTAATATAAAATATTTAAAAAAATGAAAAAAAAAATTTAATTGGATATAGATCCTTGAGACAAGCCAAAGTAAACATTATATTCTATTTGAATTGAAATTCCTTATAAATCTTGTCACTTCCTCACAAAACAAGATATAAAATATAGAAAAATTAATATTTAATTATATGAAGTTCATTTATATGAGTACAACAACATTTGTTTTATACACATCAAATCTTGTTTAGAACTCACTAATTGACAAATTAATCAAACATAAATAATAATAATTTATTGTTTTAAATTTACATGAATAATTTCAAGTAAAGTTTTGCCAAGATGAAACAAAATTTATTGGACTCATCTCCATGAGCTATACGAAATAAAATGTTTTTTTTAATATATTTAAGAATATTTTATTTTGTATTACTTAGTAATTATTTACAAGTCATTTTGATTAGTACCTAATTTCAAGATTAGGAATGCTACAATTGATCTCTATAGTATCTTTGAATGCAATTTTCATGTACAATTTAACTCATTTTTTCAAATGTTTTTATTTGATTTGGTAATATTACTATGAAGCTCTAATTCTTCTTAAGCATGACATTTATTGTGACCTTCTTTAAGTGAAATAAAATTACTTCAATGTATCTAAATGTAGCTTAAACATATATTTACTTAAAATTTAGATAATTGTATCTAAATGTAGCTTGAACATATATTTACTTAAAATTTAGATAACAATTTTATGTTAATTTTAATTATTTACTTCATTAATTTTTCAAAATTCCAAATGAGCAGCAATCAAGACAAAACAAATGTTCGTTGAGTTAACTCAATAAGCTCTACTTAATTAAATGTTCATTTTTTCTTTTTTTAAATAAATTAATTCGTTAGAATTTTACTATGAGTTAATTTAATTTGTACCTAATCTCATTATACAAGATGTTATACCTAGTATCCTATTATCTTTTAAGGCTACTTTCTTACCTAGTTTGTCTCATTTGTTTAAAAATTTTTGATTTTGTTATATTAATATGAAACTTTAATTCTCATGTTGTGACCTTTGAATAATTTGAATTTGGTCATTATATATTTGTTCAAATTTACTCATTTTAACTTTAATATATATTTACCTAATATCCATATAATAATTTAGTATTTTAATGCCTTTTTATTGTGGTAATTTTTTGAAATTGCTAACTAGGTCTGATCAAGATGAAGCAATTATCCTTTTACTCATCTAAGTAAACATTATCTATCTAAATATTGATTTCTTAGTTTAAAAAAATATGGCTTTGGTAAGCTTTATTGGTCAATTTAATTCACAATAGGTTTGATGATCAACAATATTACATTCGATCTCCTTAGCATATGGTATGCAACTTTTATGTAAAATTTATCTCATTCATTCGAAGTTTCATTTTGAATTTTTTATATTATTATTAAGCTTTGTTTCTCTTCTCTTGTGACATTTACATTGTTTTGATTATGTTAAATTATATTACTTAAATTCATCTATTTTTTATTTATTATTTGTTGACTTAACTTTAAAATAATAAATTATTATTATTTATGGTTACTTTAGTAATTCGCAGTAATTCAAAGGTGGTCCATTCAAGAGCAAAACAATATTAATGCACTCTCCTAAACTATCCCAATCATATTAATTATTTATTTTAAAATAGTTTATTTTCAATACTTTTGTATTTCTTACAAATCATTTTGATTTGCAGCTAGTTTGATGATCAGATGTCTTAACCAAAATCTTCCTTATTATGTCTGAAGGTGAGTTTCTTATATAAGTTTTATCAATTTTTCAAATTTCTTGCACTTCTTTAATTACACTATTATGTAACCATAATCATTTATAATGTAGCTTTAATGTTGGTGTTATTTATTTATGTTACATTGCATCATATTAGCTAATATTTTTAGTTAATTAAATTAGTATTGTGATATAATTCTAAAGGCATGTATTCAAAATAATAATCATCAGACTCATCTTAACAAGCTCTATATAATTATATATTCATTCTATATTTTAAATATTTTTTGTATTATTTTTGCACACTTCATGATATATTTTTAATTATACCTTATTTTATGATTAAGGATGTCACAATCCTTAGTATGTTTGAATACAAGATTCTCTTATAATTTATCTCATATTATTAAATTTTTACATTGGATTTGGTTATATTAACATGTAACACCAAATGTTCTGTAGGACAACCTTTAATGTATTTTTATTTGTTATATTAAATCACTAAAATATCTCTCAAATTATTAATATTATGTATTTAATCATTCATGAATTAGTAATTGATTATTATTTTTTCTTATTCAATTTAGTAATATGTAGTAGTTCTGAACGAGGTTAGATAAAGATGAAGAAAATGTCAATGTACCTCTGTCAATGAGCTATATAACATTAAATATTTATTTCCATATTTTAAAATATTCTCATCTTTTGTGGATATGGGGTACTTTATGAGGATTTTGAATACATATCTAATTTGATGATATATGATTTTACACTTAGCCTATTTTGAATATTGGAGTAAAACTTTTGTAATTTGCAAAAACTAAAAACATGGACTCATTAAGGAAAAATTAAAATTATATACTCATCCTAAAGCCCTCTATCCAATTAAAAAAATACTTTCTTTATTTTTAAATATTTTATTTTGCATATTATTGGCATGCCTTTCGAGGTATTTTTATTAATGCAAAACTTGATGATGAACGATGATACAATTGATCTCCTTATTACCAAGTAATATGCTTTATTCATATGATTAGTCTCACTTCTTGAAAATTTTGCTTTGATTTGGTTGTATTGCTATGAAACTATAATTCTCCACTAATGTCGCATTTATATCACTTTGAATTTTTTATATTATATTGATAAAATTTTCATATTTCTACTTTAATACATATATTCAAAATGTTAAAATAATAATTCCTTAAAATTAATGCTTATTCAAATTGATAATTCATATCAATTCATTAATGAGTGGAATTATGATTGTTTTTTCTCTATTGGACCATTTTAGGCATTATTGCAAATTCCTAAAGTCAATAAGTATGAAAAAAATACTATTTTAAAAATAAGTAAATATATATTAAAATTTAAATAAGTAAAATTAAAGTGATGTCATATAACCTAATCAAGGCATTATAAAGGGCACATAAGAGTTGTTCTCGTTGTTCATACTAATATATCCAAATTGAAAAAAAGATTAGAACAAATGAGAAATTTTGTATGAGAAAGTTGGATTCCAAGATACAAGAAAGGTTGCCTAACTAAAAAAATATTCAAAAAAATATTAAAAAAATATTTAATTTGTTAATGCTTTTTTTGTGTGTCTAATTATATTTGTTTCAACTTGATCAAAACCTCTTTTGAAATTGCAACAAATACTAAAAGAAAATAAAAAATAAATAAAAATAATAGTAATTTTATTTAATGAATATATAAATATTCTAATAATGAAGAAATTGAAGCAATGCAAAATAACCAAATCATAGTGTTGTTAAGGTTAAATAAATGGATAATTAGAGTTTCATAGTAATAAGTCAAAAATAAAAAAAATAATTTGAAGAAATGAGATAAATTTTGTACCAATGTTGTATTGTAAGATACCAAGAAGAGTGAGTGAAATCTTTAATCAAGAAATTATGTATGAGCAAAAAAGTCTTATAAAGTGTACCAAAACTTGCAGAATAAAAAATTTGAAGAAAATGAATACAAATTTGAAGAAAGCCTATTTAGATAATTTCAACAATGTTTGTTTAATCTTTGTAAAAGATCTTTAAATTTTTTTCTGACTAAAATTAAAAAACATAAGCAATTAAATAAAAGAAAAGAAAAATGCCATAGGGGAGTACAATTAGAATACTAAAATAAGTCGACCAATTGAAATTAAAAAATTGGTAGAAATAAAATAAATTACAGTGAAAAATTGCTTCCAAAGGTATTAATGAGATCGAATGTAACGTCCTTAATTTTCAAGTCAACTGTGAATTGAACTACCTTTTACAACATACCTAGCCTAAAATACAAAAATTTAATAATTTAAAAGGAAATATTTAATTAGGTAAAACAAGTCGACATGAGTCCAACATTTGGAATTATTGTAAAAAGTGAAATGATTTTACATAAATAACCATAAGGTATTATTTGACAATTATATAAATTTTTAGAAATGCCAAAATAAGGTAAACTTAAGCACCAAATATGGTCAAATCATAGTGATGTAAAGCATACATGAGAGGAGAATTTTAATTATATCTTGATATAACAAAATCAATGTGAAACTTTGGAAGAAATGAGAAATAATTATTGTAAAGGAGCTATCTAAGATACTAGAAAGAATGGGTGTAGCATCTTTGATCTTGAAATCAAGGAAAACATAAAAATGTCTTCTAAAGAATGCAAATATTTTAGAAAAAAGGAAAATTCTAAAATTAAAGCGAATATTTAAATACATGAAGTATATCGAGTTGAGTGCAATGACATTTATCATGTCTCCATCACTATTTGTTTAAAATTACTATGAATTACTAAAACAATAGAGTGTTACACCCTCGATCACCTAACTAAGAAGCAATAAAAAAGTTCGTAAGGCTTGCTATAGTAAAAAAATTTAAAAACATAAAATGAATATTTAATTAGATAAAGGTGATTTAGAAGAGTCTAATGAAATTTGTTTCTTATCAATCGGATCCCATTTAGAATTAAAAGAAATCACTAAAGTAGAAAAGCATAAATAAAACAATATTCATTATGCATTAAGTAAACATATAATGATATTGAAATGAGATTATTTAAAGAAATATAATTTACCAAATCAAGGTAATGTAAACGTCACACTAAAGAAGATTTACAGCTATATAGCAACATTATGAAAAAAAAAACAAGGCCAAAAATGAGCTAAATTTTACGATAATGTTATGTTCTAAGATATAAAGGAGAATGAGGTTTCACATTGCTTAGAAATTAAGATTGAATCAAAATTTCTCGTAAGGCATCCAAAAAAATAGAATATAAAATATTTTAAAATATTAAATATATATTTAATTGGTTTAAGCTTATCGAGATAAGTCCAGTCTTTCTTCTACTTTGATCAGACCTCATTTTTAAATACCTAGCTATTCGAAGTGAATAAGCTTAAAGAATAATAAATTCTATTTCTAATATTTAATGAATTTAAGATAAAATGGAAATTAGACAAATTGAAGCAATGTTGCCGAAGTAAATGTAAGTGATGCAATGGTAACATGATAAATGATTTAGTGTTACGTAGTAACAAAACCAAATGAAAGTAACACTTTTAAAGAAATGAAAAATTGTATTGGTAAAGTTGCATTCTAACATACTAAATAGATTGAGATTAAAATGCTCAACTTCCAATTCAAGAACAGATTAACATTTTTTATAAAACTTGCCAAAACCTTTGAAATTAAAATATTTGAAAAAAAAAGATAAACATTTCATTTGATTGAACTTGTTGAGATGAGTCTAATAATATTTATTTCATCTTTATCAAACCTTATATTGAATTACTAATAAATGACAAATTAATTAATTATAGTTGTATAACAAGGATATATTTAGATGTACTGAACCAATGTAAATAACCAAATAAATTCAATGTAAAGGTTAAATTTAATGGGATTTAGAGTTACATTATGTTATAGAAAAATAAAAGAAAAAATTCAAAAGAATTGAGACAAATTGTATCACAAATTATTTTCTAAGATACTAAAGAGAATGATCACAATGCTAACATATACAATTGGGTAAAAACTTAAATGTCTCATAAACTATAACAACCATACAAATAATATTAAAAATTACGCAAATGAATATTTGTATAGATAAAGCTCATTGAGATTATTTTAGAGATGTATGTTTCATCTCTATCTAACCTCATTTAGAATTATTACTTGCTACATATGTAAATAAATATAAATAAAAAAAAATAATTATTCTAATATTAGGTATATATATTAAAGCCAAAATGAGTTAAATTGAAACAATGTATCATTGCTAAATTAAAACAATGTAAACGTCAGACGATAGGAGATTTATAATTACATAGTAATATAACAAAATCAAAATGAATAGTTTGAAAATAATGAGATAAATGTTATTTTAAAGTTGTATTCCAATATAATAATGGATCAAGTACAAGATCGATGATGGTCACGAATGAAAAATGAAAATGAATGATTAAACGTGCAAAATCCATAAAATAATAATATTTGGAAATGTAAAAAAGGAATATTTAATAGGATAGAGTTTGTCAAGGAAAATCCAATGACATCAGTTTTGTCTTCATTAGATCTTGTTTTTTTTGAAGCTATGATATAAAATTATATCAAAAGTGACATTAGCCATACAAGGAACCACAAGTAGGATCCTCAAGAGGGATCAAACATGAAATCAGACAGCATGAGTTTGAGCAGGGGCTGGGGGATGGAATCCCCAGGATCCCACCATACGAACTCACTAAAGCATGCAGCACGAGCCACCCAGTCAGCAAGCGTGTTCCCATCTCTATGAATATGGGAAAATTAGACTGCCTCCAACCATGCGTTAGAAGCAAGTCAGAAGAATTGCAAGGATTCCCGCTGGACAGGGATGAGTAGAAGAAATGCCGACTGAATGCAGTATTCACCTCGATCTTGATCGTCCGTAGCAACGAGCACGGCAAGGGCGTGGGCTTATTGTGCTTAATCGCTTTCCTCCTTGCCCAAATGTAATACATGGTGGTGGCTAATGTGGCAGCATGCTTCGCACCAGCACCATGGTGCACTGTGGGTGAGCCCACAAACCAAAAGAGACGATCAGTGAATAGCAGCCCCACACTAACACCAGTTGACCGACCCAGCGCAGCCAAAGCCCAATGAACCTGGCAGTCAACACATGGATCCTGTATACGTGGGCAATCCCAAAACACGTGTTGCCAGGATTCCTCTACTACGTAGCCCAATTGGCAATTGCTATCCCTAAATAAACACCTACGGGCTAGCCACGCCGCTTTAGGGATGAAATCGCTGGCGACCAACCACAAGAACATGTGCACCCTTGGCATTTCTTTGGTCTTCCAAATGCTCCTCATCTCGTCCGCAAGATGCCGGCCACCCCGCATGACGGTCCCCTCAATATTGCAGACCATATGCGTGTAAATTAGCCTGCTATCGACCTCGCCGTCTTGGTATGCAGCTGGAGGAGCACGTCTTGGGTAGAAGTCCGAGCTCCCAAAAGGTGCAAAATTCTGTCTATGAGCGCCTCACCCGCCCAAGTATGGATGAAATCCACGTCCCAGTCCCCAGCAGCCGTGATACAATTAGCGACACTCGCCGGCCAATAGATGTGCATGTTGACGATGGTCGGCTAGAAGTAGAGTTGAAGGACGCCCAGCTAATTGTCCTCCGCAAAACGCACCGTCTGTCCATCGTCGATGCACCACACGAAGATCGACATTACCACAGGCATTGCCGCCATAACCTTTCTGCACACAGATGAGGCATTCCAGGGAGCTTTCATCAGCATGTTACTCAGCGTGTATTTCTGCCTCATAATATTAACCCAGAGGCTTGCCTCGCGACTGAGAATGCTCTCAGAGTTGCTCATTTGTAGCACACGTTGCCAGACGCGGGAAGTCTCGGAGTCCAAGCCCACCAACGGCCTTCGGCAAGGTGATACAGTCCCATGGCACGTAATGCATTGTGTTCGTGCAACTCGTCTTGCTCCAAAGGAACCTTTTAACTCTCCTCTACATGTCATCAAGGACACTAACAGGAACCGCACAATGCCTCAAGACATGGTTGGGAATGGTAGTGAGAACAGAGGAGGCCAAGGTCACTCTGCACGCAAGCAACAGCAGACGGATACGCTAGTTGACCACAGCGGCATCAATCCTTTGGACAAGAAAGTTAAGGTCAGCCATGTTTAGGCGCCTCGCAGCAAAGGGGAGACCAAGGTACGTAAGCATCCGGCCTTGTTCCATGCGGAGTTTCCTCAAGACCAACTTGGTTTTCTTCTTACTACGCTTCGTGCTGAAATAAACCTTGGGTTCATAAGGTTGATGCGCAACCCAGCAGCCACTCCAAAAGCCCGCATGATACTACGTACAGCGCGTGCAGCCTCGCGAATGGTAGGAGCAAACAACAACACATCGTCCGCGAATAGAAGGTGCAAAATCCACGGTGCATGTTGCCTAGGCCTGAAACTGAGCAGCTGGTTCGTCTCATAGTCCCTCACCAATCTCAAAAGTTATTCAGTGGTCATAAAGTAAAGGAAGGGCGAAAGAGGACATCCCTATTGGAGTCCCCATTGCGCCACCACACACGGAAGACGAGAGCCATTGAGAAGGACACCAAATCTCGGACGGGTAATGAACGTAGCGATCCATTCACACTAGACGAGGGGAAATCCCATGACCTTCATCATCTCAAGCAGAATGCCCCTGTGCACGCTGTCATAGGCCATCTCTATATTGATCTTCACAACCATGAGGCCCAAAGTAGCAATGCAGGTGTGCATCTTCGAGGCCATCTCCTGTGCGATATAGATGTTATCAGATATTCTTCACCCAAGGATGAATTCAGCTTGCTCACACGAGATGAGGCTTGACATCAACGGTTTCAGTCTCTCGACCAGAATGTGCGCTGCCACCTTGTAGATGGTGTTGTAGAGGCTGATTGGCCAGAAGTGCTCTGGGCAACACGCCCCTGTTTGTTTGGTATAAGGACAATAAGCGTGTCCTTCTAGTCCTCCCACAACCTTCATTCCTCAAAAAAGACCTACATCGCATTAATAACGTAGCTACGTATGATGGCCCATCAGCTGTGCAGGAACTCCACCTTGATCCCGTCGATTCTCAGGGCTTTGTTCTGCCTGATTCCCCACATATCAACGATAATTTCACTTTCAGTGACCCTGCAGCCAAGGTTGGATGCGACATCGCATCTGACAATGCCAGATAGCGAAGATATCTACGGCATGGACACCTGGTCCTCAAACCACCATTTCCCTTCAATGTAAGCCAAGAGAACATGCCTAATGCTTCCTGGAGAGTTCCCCACCTTGTCATCTTCATCCCTTAGCTGAGTAGTCCGATTTGTCCGAGCACGAGCCGTGGCCACAGTATGGAAGAACCTAGTGTTGATATCTCCAAGTTGCGCCCAGTGCACTTTAGCGTGCAACCACCACCATTGTTCCTCATGCACGCAGCTGTGGAAGGTCCTGACCATTTGTCCAAGCCGCATATGATCCTCCTCTGTTAGTCCCTCCCGAGACTCCCTTCACTGAAGTTCATCTATACCTCTTTCCAGCTCCCTATTCCTGTGAACAACATTCCCCACCTCCTCCTTGCTCCATCTCCACAGCGCCATCATCGAGCTATTGAATTTGGTCATAATTGCCTCCATGCAATTTCCCCCCACCACGTCTTTGCCATGCACGGTTCACCACTCGGAACGATTGTGGAAAATCTAACCACACGCTTTCAAATTGCAGCCTGCCAATGTTCGGCCAAGGATTCCTGCCTCCCAGGTCAACTAGCAACAGGCAATGATCCAACCCGAGACGACAAAGGTGGTGCATAGAGCACTCGAGGAAGGCCAACATCCCTGTAGAGTTCACAAGGACATGGTCTAATCAGTCAAGGATGTGCACACTGCTGTGCTTCCTGTTACACAAAGTAAAACAATTTCCAGTGAAGCCCAAGTGTGCAAGCTAGAGCTCCTGCATAAAGTCAACCAGCTCTAACTGACCCCTACCATAGATGAATCTCCACCCGCTTAATTTCTCCTCCTGTACCATTACAAGGTTGAGGTCCCCAGTGACAATGAGAGGATCATCCCCATTGGACGAGTGCCTGATGGCGTCCTAGACCTCCCGATGCTTATGGTGCTCTTTAGGGCCATGGACAATGAAGTAATTGAGCATACAATCAGCACGAGGTCTCACCACACATGCCACAACATGCGTTTAAGCTGCCATGATCGTAACATCAACCCAATTTTTCCATAATAGAATGATGCCTGTCGACATGCCCACAAAAGGGTGAGCCACCAAGTCCCAGTCCATCCCAAGGAGCTTGTTTACATCTTGTCGTGAGAAGCTCTACACTTTCGTCTCCGTCAAGGCCACGACTGCAACATTCCCCTCGCGAACCAATCTTTGCAAATATCTTCTCGACTTCTTGTTTCTAACGCCTCAGATGTTCCAAACCACGAACCGCATCTTCACCTAAAGCTTGTTGTTGATACTCCCATGCATCCATGCAATTCTTCAGTATAAAGCCTCTGCCATCTTCCTCTGTGATGGCCACTGCGCCCCATGAAGCTCAGCCTAAGAGAATTCCCCTATTCTGTTTTAGTGGAGTGTCCATCTTGACTTGTAGTAATGTCCATTGCCCATTCCTCCTGCAACAAAGGCAATTTCCCTTGTTCCCTCTTACCTGCACCACGTGGCTCGTTCCCACATCCTTCATGGGAGGATCAACCTGTTTTGTCTACATCTAATCTTCGTAGGCACCCGAGTTTGCGAAGCCCACCTTGCCGTGCCATTGCCACGATCTGTGGATGGGCTCCTGATGTCGTGGGACGTGCTAGCAGCCCCAAGACCTTGAATTCTATGACTGACGGCCTTCCAAGGAGTCTGGCTCGCCTTACCTACAATACTTCTGTGGTCAACCATGCCATTTCTCCCACGTCAGGGTTGGACAAGCATCCATGGGCGCAGCCCTTGGGCCTTTTCCTATGGAGCAAACATGTTCTCCTCCCGCTTCGAAGGGCATCTAGCACCTTCCACCCTAGTGGACCTCCCATCACCAGAGTGCGTGTCCTTCACTCACATAAGTCCTCCACAAACCGTGTTGTCTTCTGAAGACATAGAGGGAGCAGGACAAGCGTGCACCGACTCCTTGTGCTTGTTACACTGGATCGCCTAATGACCAACATGCCCACATGTGAAGCAGATCCGTGGCAACCGCTCGTACTCAAATGCCTGGTAAGTTCTCCAAAATTCTCCATTAAGCCATATACCTGGTTTCAGGGGCATCGGGAGGTCCTTCTGGACGCACACTCGAGCGTAAGAGGAACGTTCTATCTCAGCAGTCCAACCGTCAAGGGCAAAAGGCTCCCCAATAGCCTTATCAATTCATAAGATGTTCTCTATGTCCCAGTTTATGAGTGGGAGGCACAGAAGGCATAACCACATCGGTGTGCACATCGCTGTTGTGGTGTTTGGATAGAATTCATTTGTCTAGATATCAAGCGCCATGGCTTGGCCTGCGACCTGCCACGGGCCACCCCAAACTTCGTTCCTGTCATTGATGGAATCGAAGTGAAAGCAAAAACAGCTGGAAGACAGGTCGAAAACTTTAAAATTCTTGTAGTGACTCGATCTCTTTAGCAATAACCATGCAATGATTGGGAATGGGAGTGTGTTGCTATAAATTCGCATAACCAAATTGAATTTGTGAAATTGATACACCTTTGGCATGCATCTGATGACATGAATACATTACCACCGTCAACGTGATCAAGGATGCTCGCAGCTCGCTCCTTAACGTTGATATTGGCTAGACGCACATAGGAGGTCACAAGACAATTTCTATTGTTATTTGTTGTTGTTTGTGATTAAGGCTTCTCTGAAGCTGAACTTAGTTGTGGGAACCGCTTGTCTCCTTGCAGTCCTGTGCTCAGGGTTGGTCGCTTCTCTCATGAACTTGCTCACCACAAGCTTCGCAACCTTATGCACCGTGTCCTCTAGCTCTAGCATGTAAGCGCTCGCTGTGTGACCTTCCTTACCTTCCTCATTACTGTCCCCCTGATTCTCACAGTCAGGAAGCATAACTGGAGTGTCCACATGCTCCATCTGGATCACCGAGGGGTCCCTGAAGTCCTTCACGCCATTCTTTCCATTTCATATGTTCGCCTCTGCATCAGAGTTTTAGGAGAGAGGGGGATTTCCATCAGCGATCATCATTTCCCCCCTAGACGTGGGAGAGCGACATTCTCTCCCTGGCGAGTTGCTAACAGACATCCTCACCTTCTTATTGCTCTTGCTAGTCCTACTTTAACCATCTTTCGTCCTGCTAGGGCTACAGGTGGCCCAAAACCATGCAAGGGGAAGATCCAGTGTGGTGCACCTCGGAATAGCATTACTATTTAAACCTATCCCCACGCCCCCGCTTCAGCCGGATCTTAGAATTTAAAATTCAAAGTTCTCGGACCCACGTGACCAGGCAAA
>JAIUJO010000245.1:770000-772500 GCA_023846275.1 Vanilla planifolia | reverse complement strand
TCTTCTCCTTCTTCTTCTTCTTCTTCTACTACATCAACTTCTTCTTCCTCTTCTTCTTTTTCTTCACCTTTTTCCCTTTCTTATTCTTCTTCTTCTTCTTCTTTCCTGTTCTTGTTCTTCTCTTTCCTACTCTTCTTCATCATCTTCTTCTACTTTTTCTTCTTCTTCTTCTTCTTCTTCTTCTTCTTCTTCTCCTTCTTCTTCTTTTTATTCTTAATCTTCTTCTTCCTTCTTCTTCTTTCTTTTTCTTCTTGTTTCTCTTCTTCTAGTTTCTTCCACTTCTTCTTCCTCTTCTTGTTCTTCTTCTACTTCTTCTTCTTTAATGTCTTCTTCTTCTTCTTCTTCTTCTTCTTCTTCTTCTTCTTGTCCATCTTCTTCTTCTTCATCTTCTTCTTTTTCTTATTATTTTTAGTATTATTATTATTATTATTATTAATATTAGGAAAAGAAGAAGAAGAAGAAGAAGAGGAAAAATAAGAAGAGGAAGAGAAAGAAGAAGAAGAAGAAGAAGAAGAAGAAGAAAAAGAAGAAGAAGAAGAAGGCAAAGAAGGAGAAGAAGAAGAAGAAAAGGAAGAAAAAGAAGAAGAAGAAGAAAATGATGAAGAACAAGAACAAGAAGAAGTATAAGAAGACGAAGAAGTGGAAGAAGAAGACGTAGAAGAAGAAGAAGAAGAAGAAGAAGAATAAGAAGAAGAAGAAGAGGAAGAAGGAAAAGGAGAAGACGAAGAATAAGAAGAAGAATGAGAAGAAGATGAAAAAGAATAACATGAAGAAGAACTAGAAGAAGAGTAAAAAGAAGGAGATGATGAGGAAGTTGAAGGAGAAGAGGATGAAGAAAAAAAAGAAGAAGAAAGTGAAGAAGAACAAGAAGAAAAAAAGAAGAAGTTGAGGAAGAAGAAGAAGAAGAAGAGGAAGATGAAGTAGAAGAAGAAGAAGAAGAAGAAGAAGGGGAGGAAGAAGACGAAGAAAGAAGAAGAAGAAGAAGAAGAAGAAGTAGTAGTCGAACAAGAAGAAGAAGGAGAAGACAGAGAAGAAGAAGAAGAAGAAAAAAGTGAAGCAGAAGAAGAAGAAGAAGAAGAAGTAGTAGAAGTAGAAAAAAAAGGGGAGATAGAAGGTGAAGTAGATGATGAAGAAAAAGTAGAGGAGGAAGAAGAAGAAGAAGAAGAAAAAGAAGAAGAAGATGGATAACAAAGAGAAGAAGTAGGAGAACAAGAGAAAGAAGAAGAAGAAGAAGATGATGATGATGATTACGAAGAAGAAGAAGAAGAAGACGATGAAGTAGATGAGGAAGAAGAAGAAGAAGAAGAAGAAGAAGAAGAAGAAGTTAGTGAAAAAGAAGAACAAGAAGAAGATGACGAAGAAGAAAAAAAAGAAGAAGAATAAGGAGAAGTAGAAGAAGAAGGAGAAGAGGGAGAACAAGAAGAAGAAGAAGAAGAAGAAGAAGAAGAAGAGGAAGAGGAAGAAGAAGCAGAAGAAGAAGAAAGAGAAGAAGTAGAAGAAGAAGAAGAAGAAAGAGAAGAAGTAGAAGAAGAAGAAGAAGGAGAAAAAGATGGGGGAGGTAAAAGACGAAGAAGAGGAAGAAGATTAAGAAGAAGAAGAAGAAGATGACAAAGAAGAAGAAGAAGATGAAAAATAAGAAGAACAAGAAGAGGAAGACGAAGAAAAAGAAGAAGAAGAAGAAGAAGAGGAAGAACAAGAAGAAGCAGGAAGAGAAGAAGAAGAAGAGGAAGAAGAAGAAGAAGAAGAAGGGTGGAATAAAAAGAAGTAAAAGAACAAGAAGAAGAAGAAGAAGAAGAAGAAGAAGAATAAGAAGAAGAAGAAGTAAGAGAAAAACGAGAAGAAGAAAAAGAAGAAGAAAGTGAAGAAGAAGAAGAAGAAGAAGAAGAAGGAGAAGAAGAAGAAGGGGAAGAAGGTGAAGAAGGAGAAGTAGGAGAAAAGGAAGAAGAAGAGGAAGAAAAGAAGAAAATGATGTTGATGATGAAAAAGGAGACGAAGAAGAAGAAGAAGAAGAAGAAGAACAAGAAAAAAGAAGAAAAGGAGGAGAAGAAGAAGTAGAAGAAGAAGTAGAAGAAGAAGAAGAAGAAGAAGAAGGGGAAGGGGAAGAAGGTGAAGAAGGAGAAGTAGGAGAAAAGGAAGAAGAAGAGGAAGAAAAAGAGAAAATGATGTTGATGATGAAAAAGGAGACGAAGAAGAAGAAGAAGAAGAAGAAGAACAAGAAAAAAAGAAGAAAAGAAGGAGGAGAAGAAGAAAGTAGAAGAAGAAGTAGAAGAAGAAGAAGAAGAAGACGAAGAAGGAGAAGAAGAAGAAGAAGAAGAAGAAAGAAGAAGAAGAAGATGAAGAATAAGAAGAAGAAGAAGAAGAAGAAAGAAGAAGAAGAAGAAGAAGAAGAAGAAGAAAATGACAACGAAGAACAAGATGATGAAGAAGAAGAAGAAGAATAATAATAATAATAATAAGAAGAAGAAGAAGGAGAAGAAGAAGAAGAAGAAAAAGAAGAAGA
>JAIUJO010000245.1:760000-767500 GCA_023846275.1 Vanilla planifolia | reverse complement strand
AGAAGAGGAAGAAGAAGTGGAAGAAGAGGAAGAAGAAGAAGGAGAAGAGGAAGAAGAAGAAGAAGAAGAAGAAGAAGAAGAAGAAGAAGAAGAAAAAGAAGAAGAGAAGAAGAAGAAGAAGAAGAAGAAGAAGATGATGAACAAGAAGATGGTGACGAAGTGGGAGAACATGGAAAAGGTGAAGCAGAAGTAGGAGAAGAAGAAGAAGAAGTAGGAGTACGAGAATAAGAATAAGGATGAGAAGAAAAAGAAGAAGAAGAAGATGAAGAAGAAGAAGAAGAAGATGTTGAAGAAGTAGAAGAAGATGATGAAGAAGAAGAAGTAGCAAGAGAAGAAGAAGAAGAAGAAGAAGAAGACGAAGAAGAAGAAGAAGAAGAAGAAGAAGACGAAGAAGAAGAAGAAGATGAAGACGAAGAAGGCGAAGAAGAAGACAAAGAAGAAGAAGAAGAATACGAAGAAGAAGAAGAAGAAGATGAAGAAGAAGAAGAAGAAGAAGAAGAAGAAGAGGAACAGGAGGAGGAAGTGGAAGAAGAAGAAGAAGAAGAAGAAGAGGAAGAAGTAAGATGAATAAGTTGTAGTAGAAAAGAAAACAAAGAAGAACAAGCAGAATTTTCTTCTTCTTCTTATTATTATTTTTCCTCTAATTCTTGTTCCTCTTCTTCGTCTTCTTCTTTTTTGTCTTTCCTTCTTCTTCATCATCTTCTTCTTCTTCTTCATCATCATCTTCTTCTTCTTCTTTCTCTTGTTCTTGTTCTATGTCTTCTTCTTCTTTTTCTGGTTCTTCTTTTGCTTCTTTTACTTCTTCTTCTTCTACTTTTGCTTTTTCATCTTCCTCTTCTTCTTCTTCCTCCTCTTCTTCTTCTTCCTCTTCTTCGACTTCTTCTTTTTCATTTTTTTCTCTTCCTCTTAATTTTCTTCTTTCTATTCTTCTTCTTCTTCTCCATATTATTCTTTTTCTTCTTCCTCTTCTTCTTTTTCTTCTTCTTTCACATCTTCTTCATCTTCTTCTTCTTATTCATCTTCTTTTTCTTCATCTTCTTCATCTTCTTCATCATCATCATCATCATCATCATCTTCTTCTTCTACTTCCCTTTGTTCCTAATCCTCTTCTTCGTCTTCTTTTTCTTCTTTCTTTTCTCCTTCTTCTCCTTCTTATTCTTCTTCTTCTTCTTCTTTTCTCTTTTCCTCTTCTTCTTCTTCTACTTCTTCTCCTTCTTGTACTTTTTTTCTTCTTCTTCTTCTTCTTCTTCTTGTTCCTCTTCTTCTTATTCTTCTTCTTCTTCTTCTTCTTCTTCTTCTTCTTCATCATCATCTTCTTGTTGTTCTTCTTTTTCTTCTACTTCTTCTTCTTCTTCTTTTTCTTCTTCTTCTTTTCTTCTTCTTCTACATCTTCTTCTTCTAATTCTTATTCTTGTTATTATTATTATTGTAATTCTTCTTCTTCTTCTTTTGTTGCGGCTTTTTCCTCCTCTTCTGCTTCTTCTTCTTCTTGTTCAACTTCTTCTTCTTCTTTTTCTTCTTCTTCTTCTTATACTTTTTCTTCTTCTTCTTTGTTTTCTTCTTCTTCTTCTTCTACATCTCCTTCTCTTTCTTCTTTTTCTTCTCCATCTTCTTCTTCTTTATATACTTCTTATTCTTCTTCCTCTTCTTCTCTTTCTTATTCCACTTCTTCTTCTTCTTCTTCATCATTATCATCATCGTCATCTTCTTTGCCTTCTTTATCTTCTTCTTCTTCTTCCTCATCTTCATGTTCTTCGTCTGCTTCTTCCTCCTCTTCTTCGTCTTCGTTTTCTTCTTCGTCTTCTTCTTCACTTTCTTCTTCTTCTTCTTCTTCTTCTTTGCCTTCTTTTTCTTACGTTTCATCTTTTACTCCTTTTTCTTTGTCTTCCCTTTTTCTTCTTCTTCTTCCTCCCCTTCTTCTTCTTCTTCTTCTTCTTTGTCTTCCACTTCTTTTTCTTCTTCATGTTCGTCTTCTTCTTCTTCTTCTTCCTCCTCCTCCTCCTCCTCTTCTTCTTCATCTTCTACACCATCATCTTCTTCTTCTTCATGTTTTTCTTCTTCATTTTCTTCTTCCTCATCTTCCTCTTCTTCTTCATCTTCTTCTTCTTCTTCTCTTTCGTCTATTACTACCCCTTCATGTTCTTCTTCTTATTCTTCTTGGTCTTCCTCTTCTTCTTGTTCTTATTCTCTGCTTCTTCATCTTCTTTCTTTTCACCTTTTTCTCTTCTTCTTAGTGATCTTGTTCATCTTTTTTCTCTTCTTCTTCTTCTTCTTCCACTTCTTCCTCATTCTCTTCTTCAACATTTTCTTCTTTGACTCTTCTTCTTATTATTCTTCTTCTTCTTCTTCCTCTTCTTTATCTTACACTTCTTCAAAATTTTTTCTTGTTCTTCATCTTCATCTTCTTCTCTTGTTCTTTTTATTCTTTTTCATATTCTTCTTCTTCTACATCTTTTGCTTCTTCTTCTTCTTCTTCACCTACTTCCTCTTATTCTTCTTCTTTTTCTTCTTCTTCTTGTTCTTCTTCTTCTTGTTCTTCTTGTTCTTCTTCTTCTTGTTCTTCTTCTTCATTGTCTTTTTCTTCTTCTTCTACTTATTCTTCTACTTCTTATTATTCTTCTTCTTCTTCTTCTTCTTCTTTTTCTTCTTTGTCATCTTCTTATTCTTCCTCTTCTTCTTCCCCTTCTACTTCGTCATCTTCCCCATCGTCTTTTTCTTGTTCTTCTTCTTCTTCTTCTTGTTCTTCTTATTCTTCTTCCTCTTCCTCTTCCTCTTCTTCTTCTTCTTCTTAATCTTCTTCTTCTTCATCATATCCTTCTTCATCATATTCTTCTTCGTCTTCTTCTTCTTCTTCTCCTACTTGTACTACTACTTCTTCATGTTCTTCTTCTTCTTCTTGTTCTTGTTCTTCTTCATCTTCATCTTCTCTGCTTCTTCAAATTCTTTTGTTTTTCATCTTTTTCTCTTCTTCTTAATCTTCTAATTCGTGTTGTTCTTCATATTCTTATTCTTATTCTTTTTTTTCTTCTTCTTTTTCTTCTTCTTCTTCTCTTCATCTTCCTTTTCCTCTTCATCTTCTTCTTCTTCAACCTCTTCTTCTACTTCTTTTTTATCTTCTTTTTGTTTGTCTTTTTCTTCTTCTTCTTCTTCTTTGTCTTCTTCATCTACTTCTTCTTCGTCTACTTCTTCTTCTTCTTCTTCTTCCTTTTGTTCTTCTTCCTCTTCTTCTCTCTTCTTCTTCTTCTTCTTTGTCTTTGTCTTCTTCTTCATCGTCTTATTATTCTTCTTCTTGTTTTTTTGCTCTTCTTTTTCTAGTTCTCCTTTTTCTTAATCTTCTTCCTCTTCTTACTCTTCCTCTTTTTCTTTTTCTCCTTCTTCTTCTTGTTGTTCTTCTTGTTCTTCTTCATCCTCTTCTTCTTCATCTACTTCTTCTTCTTCTTCTTCTTCTTCTTCTTTCTCTTCTTCTTGTTCTTTGTCTTCTTCTTCTTTTGCTTTTTCTTTTCCTTGTTCTTCTTCTTCTTTTTCTTCATCATCATCTTCTTCTTCCTCTTCTTCTTCTTCTTCTTCTTCGCCTTTTTTTTCTTCTTCTTACTTTTCTTCTACTTCATCTTCTTCATCTTCTTCTTCTTCTTCTTCATCTTCTTCTTCTTCATCTTCTTCATCTTCTTCTTCTACTTCTTTCTCTTCTTCTTCTTGTTCTTCTTCCTCTTTTTCTTCTTCTTTTCTGCTTCTTCTTCTTCTTCTTTTTCTTCTTCTTCTTTCTTTTCTTGTTCTTGTTCTTATTCTTCTTCTTTATCTTCTTCTTTGTTAACTTCTTTTTCTTCTTCTTCTTCTTCTTCTTCCTCTTCTTCTACTTCCTCTTATTCTTCTTCTCCTTCTTCTTCTTCTACTTCTTCTCTTCTTCCTCTTCTTCTTCTTCTTCTTCTTCTTCTACTACTACTACTACTACTACTTCTTCTTCTACTTCCTCTTCCTCTTGCTCGTCTTCTTCTTCTTCTTCATCTTTTTCTTCTTTATCTTCTCCCTCTTCTTCTTCTTTTTATTATTATTATTATCATTGCTCGTCTTCTTCTTTTACTTCTCCTTCTTCTCTACTTCATCCTCTTCTTCGTCTTCTTCTTCTTCTTCTTCTTCTTCTTCGTCGTGTTTGTCTTCTTCTTTTTCTTCTTACTCTTGATATCCTTCTTCGTCGTCTTCTTCTACTTCATTGATTTTTTCTTCATCAACTTCTTTTACTTTTACTTCTACTTCTCCTTCTTCTTCTTCTGGTTCTTCTTCAGCTTCTTCTTTTTCTTTTTTTATCTTCTTCTTCATTTTGTTCTTTGCCTTTTTTCTTCATCTTCTTGTTCTCCTTCCTCTTCTCCTTCTTCTTCTTCATCTTGTTCTTTCTCTTTCTCTTCTTCTTCATTGTCTCTTCTTCGTCTTCTTCTTCTTCTTCTTCTTCATCTACTTCTTCTTCTTATTGTTCTTCTTTTTTTTTCCTCTTCTTCTTCTTCCTCCTCTTCTTCTTTTTCTATTTCTTTGTCCTCTTCTTCATCACCTTCTTCTTCTTCTTCTTCTTCCTCTTCCTCTTCTTCTTTTTCGACTTCAAGTTCTTCTTCTTCGTCTTCTTCTTCTCCTTCTTCTTCGTCCTCCTCTTCTTCTTCTTTTTCTTCATATTCTTATTTCTCTTCTTCTTCTTCCTCTTCTTTTATTTCTTCTTCTTCTTCTACCTCTTCTTCTTCTTCTTCATCTTCTTGTTCTTCTTTGTCTCCTTCTGCTTCTTCTTTCTCTTCTTCTTCTTTTTCATATATTTCTCTTCTTAATTTTCTTCTTCTTCTTTTAGTTCTTATTCTTCTTCTACGTCAACTTCCTCTTCTTTTTCTTCTTCATCCTCTTCTTTTTTGTGTTCTTCTTCTTCTTCTTCTTCTTTATCTTCTTTTTCTTCGTCTTCTTCTTCTTCTTCTTCTTCTTATTTTTCATCTTCTTCTTCTTCGTCTTCTTCTCCTTACCCTCCGCCTTCGACTTCGCCTTCTTCTTTTTTTCTTCTTCTTCTTTTACTTTCTTATCTTCTTGTTCTTTGTCTTCTTCTTCTTCTTCTTTTCTACTTCTTCTTTTTCTTCACCTAAATCTTCTTTTCTTTTTTCCCTTCTTCTTCTTCTTGTTCTTGTTCTTCTTCTTCTTCTTCTTTCTCTTGTTTATCATCATCATCATCATCATCATGATCTTCTTCTTCTTCCTCTCCTTCTTCTTCTTCTTCTTCTTCTTCTTCTTCTTCATCTTCATCTTCTTCTTCGTGTTCTTCTTCTACCTTTTCTTCTTCTTCTTCTTCTTCGTTCTTCTCTTCTTTGACTTCTTCTTCTTTGTATTTTTTGTTCCCCATCTTATTCTTCTTCTTCTTTTTTTGTTCCACTTCTTCTCTTCTTCGTCTTCTTCTTCTTCTTCTACTTCGTGTTCTTCTTCTTCTACTTCTTCTTCTTCTACTTCTTTTACTTCTTCTTCTTCTTCATCATCTTGTTCCTCTTCTTCTTCTTCTTCTTTTTCTTTCTCTTATTCTTCTTCTTCTTCCCCTTCTTCTTCTTCCTTATCTTCACCTTCTTCTTCTTCTTTTTCTTCTTCTTCTTCCACTTCTTCTCCTTTTTATTCTCCTTCTTCTTCTTCTTCTCTTCTTCCTCTTCGTCTTCTTCTTCTTCTACTTCATAATAATCTACCTATTCTTCTTCTTCTTCTTCATCTTTTTCCTATTGTTCTTCTTCTTCTTCTTCATCTTCTACTTCTTCTTATTATTCTTCTTCTTCTTGTTCTCCATCTTCTTATTCTTCTTCTTCCTCTTCTTCATCGTCATCTTCTTCTTCTTCTTCTTTGTTCTCTTCATGTTCATCTACTTCTTTTTCTTCTTCTTCTTCTTCTTCTTCTTCTTCTTCTTCTTCTTCTCTTTCTTCTTCTTCATCTTATTCACCTTTTTCTTCTACTTCTTTTTCTTCTTCCTCTTCTTTTTCTTTGACTTCTTGTTATTCGTTTTCTTCTTCTTCTTTTACTTCTTCTACTTCTTCTTCATCTTCTTTGCCTTCTTCTTGTTTGTGTTCTTCTTCTTCTTCACCATCTTCTTTCTCTTCTTTTTCTATTTCCTACTTTTCTTCTTTTGGTGCTTCTTCCTCTTTTACTTCTTTTACATCTTCTTCTTCTTCGTCTTCTTTTCCATTTCTTCTTCTACTCATTCTTCATCTACTTCTTCTTCTTCTTCTTCTTCTTCTTCTTCCTCTTCTTCATCTTCCTCTTCTTCGTCTTCTTCTTCTTTGTCTTCCTCTTCATCATCATCATCTTCTTCTTCTTCATCTTCTTATACTTCTTCTTCTTCTTCTTCTTCTTCCTCTTCTTCTTCATCTTCTTCGTCTTCGTCTTCTTCTTCTTCTTCTTCTACTTCTTTTCCTTCTTTGTCTGCTTCTTCCCTTCTTCTTCTTCTTCTTCTTCTTTTTCATCTTCTTCTTCTCTTCTTCATCGTCGTCTTCTCCTTGTTCTTCTTATCCTTCTTCTTATTCCTCTTCTTGTCCATTTTCTTCTTCTTCTTCTTCTTCTTCATCTTCTTCTTCTTATTTTTCTTCTTCTTCTTCTTCGTCAACATCGTGTTCGTTTCCTTCTTCTTCACCTTTTTCTTCTCCTCCTCCTTCTTCACCTTCTTCTTCTTCTTCCTCTTCTTTTACTTCTTCTTCATGATCTTCTTCTTGTTCATTTTCTTCTTCTTCTTTTTCTATTCTTATTCTACTTCTTCTCCTGTTTCTTTATCTACTTCTTCTTTTTCTTTTTCTTCCTCTTCTTCTTTTACTTCCTCTTCTTCATCTTCTTTTTCATCTTCTTCTTCTTCTTCTTCTTCTTCTTCTTCGTCATCATCGTCTTCGTTTCCTTCTTCTTCACCTTTTTCTTCTCCTCCTCCTTCTTCGCCTTCTTCTTCTTCTTCCTCTTCTTTTACTTCTTCTTCATGATCTTCTTCTTACTCTTCTTCTTGTTCATTTTCTTCTTCTTCTTTTTCTATTCTTATTCTACTTCTTCTCCTGTTTCTTTATCTACTTCTTCTTTTTCTTTTTCTTCCTCTTCTTCTTTTACTTCCTCTTCTTCATCTTCTTTTTCATCTTCTTCTTCTTCTTCTTCTTCATCTTCTTCTTCTTCTTCTTCTTCTTATTCCACTTCTTCTCCATTTTCTTCTTCTTCCCTTTCTTTATCTTGTTCTTCTTCTTCACCTTCTTCTTTTTCTTCCTCTTCTTCTTCTTCTTCGTCAGCGTCTTCGTTTCCTTCTTCATCATCTTCTTCTTCTCCTCCTCCTTCTTCGCCTTCTTCTTCTTCCTCTGCTTCTTCTACTACTTCTTCTTGATCTTCTTCTTGTTCTTTGTCTTCGTCTTCTTCTTCTTCTTCTTCTTCATCTTCTTCTTCTTCTTCTTCTTCTTCTTCTTCTTCTTCTTCTTCTTCTCCTTCTTCTTCTTCTTCTACTACTATTACTACTACTTCTTATTCTTCTTTTTTTCTTCT
>JAIUJO010000245.1:547500-755000 GCA_023846275.1 Vanilla planifolia | reverse complement strand
GTATGTGTTTGTGTGTGTGTGTTCATGTGTGCATGTGCATAAGTGTTAGTGTGTTTCCATGCATGTGTGTGCATGTATGTGTTCTTGTCTGTGTGTTGATTCATGCACGTGTGCTTGTGTACATGGATTGGTATTGGTGTGTGTGTGTGTGTCTATCTATGAGCATGTGCATGTGTGCATGCATGTGTGTGTGTGCCCATGTGAATGGGTGCATGTCTATGTGTATGCACATGCACATGTGTTTGGGTTTGTGTGTGTGAGAGCTAACATGTGTGTGCGTGTATGGTTGCATTCTAATGTGTGCATGTGCTTATGTATGTGTGTGTTCATGTGTACTTGTATGTGTGTTTGCATGTGTGCTTTTTTATGTGTGTGTGTGTGTTCTTATGGGGGAGTGTTTATACATGTGAGTGTGTTCTAGTGCATATGCATATGCAAACCTTTATATGTGTATGTGTGCCTGTGTGCATGTATATGAGTGTGTGTGTGTGTGTGGGAAAGGTGGTTTACGTGAAGACATATGGATGTGCGTGCATATCTGTATGTGTGCACATGTGTGTGTAGGTATGTTTGATTGTAGGTGTGCGTGCAATCATGTATATGTGTTAATGTGTAGGTGCATATGTGCGTGTGTGCATCTTTCTATTCATTGGTGTGTTTTGGTATTTGTGTGTGTGTGTGTGTGCATGTTGTGTTCATGTGTGTGATTATGCTTAAGTTTTTGCATGTTATTATATGCATATTCATACGTGTGAGTACTTTGCATATTTATATGTGTTTTTGTGTTCATCCATGTGTGCGTGTGGATGTGGGTGCATGTCTATGTGCATTTGCAAGTATGTGTGTCTGAGTGTGCTTATCTGTGGCCATGTGTTTGTTTGTGCATATGTGGGTGTGTTAGTGCATGCACATGTGTGTGTGCATATATGTTGACATTGTATACATATATATGTGTTTTTGCATGTATGCATGTGTGTGTATGTGTATGCATGTGTGCGTGCATTTTCATGTGTGCTTGTGTAAGTTTGTGTACATCTTAGAGTGTGTATGTGTGTATGTGATCTTGTATGAGTGTGTGGGTGCATGTTTGTGTATGTATGCATGTATACATGCATGTGTTTTTGTGTGTGTGCATGCACATCTATGAGATCATGTGTGTCAGCATGCATGTGAGTTCTTATGGGTACTTTTGTGTGTGTATGTGTATGTGTGCATTTGTTCATTATATATGTGCATGAGTGTGCATGGGCATTTTTATGTTGCCTATGTATGTGCATTACATGTAATGTTTACATGTGAGTGGTTATGTGTTGGTGTATGTGTGTGAATGTTTTGGTGTGCATGTGTGAGTTTTTATGCCTATGTGTGTATTTATGCTTGTGTGTGTGTGCATTTGTGTGCATATCTATATGTGCATATGTGTGTGAGTTAGGAGCATGCATGTGTTTCTGTGTTTGCATGTGTGCCTGTATGTATATATATGTGTTCTTGTGTGCACATGTGTTTGTTTGTATAAGTGTGCTTGCATGCAAGTGTATGTGTGAGTGTGCATGTGTGTGTGTGTGCATGTTTGTTCGTGTATCTTTGTGTGTGCATGTGTCTGCATTTATGTGTGTGTGTGTGTGTGTGTATGTGTGTGCATTCACAAGTGTGTATGTGTGAGTGCATGTTTATGCAAGTGTGCATGATTATGTTGACATGTATATGTGTGTGTATATTTGTGCATGCATGCATATGTTTGTGTGCATATCGTTATGTGTATGTTTACATGTATCTGTGTTCTTGGGTATGTGTTTGTATGTGTATGCATTAATACATGTGTCAATGTTTGCTTTTGTGCATGGATGTGTGCATGCATGCATGTGTATGTCTATAGATGCATTTTTATTTTTTTATTTGCATATGTTTATGTATATTGTATTGTGTGTGTGTGTGTGTTGTTATGTGTACCATTGTGAGTGTATGTGCATGCATGTGGGTGTGTGTTCATGTGTATGCCTACGTACATGTGTGTGCATATGAGTATGAATGTATGTCCATTTGTGATTGTGTATATGTTTGTGTGCTTGTACATGTGTTCGAGTGTGAGTGCATGTGTATGTGTGTATATGCTTGTATGTGTGTGTGTGTGTGTGTGCATGTGTGTGCATATTTGTGTAGGATATCTACATGTGCTTTATGTATGTGTACTTGTGTGTTGTGTCTATAAGTGTGTGTGCATGTTCGTATGCATGTGTGTGTATTCATGTGTATATGTGTTGTTATGTATGTGTTCATTTGTGCTTGCATGTGGGTGTGTGGATGGGTGTGTACATGTGTGTGCATATGGGTATGCATGTATGTTCATTTGAGATTGTGTGTGTGCTTGTCTGTATGTGTGCAAGCATGTGTGCATATGTGTGTGTTTGCAGGTTATCTACATGTGCGTGCACATATGTGTCCATGTGTACGTGTACTCGTGTGCTGTGTTTACAAGTGTGTGTGCATGTCTGTAGCATATGTGTGCATTCATGTGTGCATAATGGTGTGTGTGTGTGTATATGTGTGCACGTGTGTATGCATCCATGCAAGGATATATGTGTGCATGTGAGTGCATTTGTGTGTGTGCATGCAAGTTCACATGTGTGCATTGTCTTGGATGAGTGTGTATATGTGATTGCATGTGTGCATGCCTATGTATGTGAATATATGAGCATACTTTTATTTGCAATTTTCTTTGCGCATGTCTATGCATGCGTGTGTATGTGTCTGTGCATGAGCACATTGTACATGTGTGTGTGTGTGTGTGTTTATGTGTATGTGCATGCGCATGTGTGCATGCTTATGTGTGTGTATGTGCATGTGTATATGTGCATGAGTGTGCTTATGTGTGTGTACTTGTGTGTGTTTGTGTGCATGGTCATTTGTGCAAGCATGTGTGTGCTTGTGCATGTACATGTGTGTAGCCATTATGTGTGTGTGCAACCTATATAGATTAGTGTGCATGCATCTGTATGTGCTTGTTAGTGTATATGTGTGCATGTGTAAGCTAGTTTGTGTATGTTCATGTGTAAATATGTGTATACGTGTGTGTGCTTGTGTGTATGTCTCTATATGAGGGCTTTTTTTTATGTATCCGTGTGTGTGCTTGTGTGGGTGTGTGCATGCATGTGTGTATATTTGTTTTTGCATGCATATGTGTGTGCATGTTTGTGCATGTACGTGTGTGCAGGGATGTTTATGTATGCAGGTGCATGCTTGTGCATGCATGGAATGTGTGTATTGTGCACATTTGTGCAAGTATTTTTGTATGTGTGCATTCATATGAGTGTGTGTGAACTTTTGTGTCTATGCACTAGAGTTTGTGTGTGTGTCTACATATGTGTAAGCATGTGCATGTGTGTACTTGCATCTGTGCATGTGTTGCAAGTGTATACATGCACATATGTCAAACATAGATAGACATTCACATGTGTGTGCATGGAAATGCACTCACAAATACACACCAACACAAATGCATACACGTGCACACACACAAACACACACACACTTTGAAACACACACACACACAGGCACTCCCAAGTAGAAACTCATGAACACGTGCACATATCAGAACACACGGACACTCACATGCACAAGCTTGCATACATGCTCAATTTAATGCACACAAACACACATGTGGACATACATGCACACACAAGTACACACATGCACACAGATGCATATATGCAGACTCACATGCACTAACACTCATACGAGTGCACAATCAACCATATGTATACATGCACAAGTGTGGAGCTCACACACAAGCAAGCAAATACATGCACACACATGAGCATACAGACACACACACAGATGAAAATATACACAATCAAACACATGCACACACACAAATGAGCAAGCACACCCATATACTCACACATATGCCTATAGGCACATATGCTCATTCACATATATATGCACTTATGCATGCAAAAACACACAGAATATGCATTTGCATACGCACTTAAAAAAACACACACACTCTCTCTCATGCACACTCACACAAACTGGCAGATGCACACATGACGTAAACACACACACATACTCACATGCACATGCACCAATACACATACACACATAGATACACATTTGCATATACATAGGCACAAACATCTAAACACACACAAGCACCTTAAAAAATGCATACATATATGTGTGAGTGAACACACACACATGCACATAAAAGCAGTCACACACTCATACCCACACCTACTCACATTCACAAATGTGCATGCAAAGAACACACAAACATGACCACATATATGCATGCACAAACACATATGTGTATGCTAAGACACACATGCTCACAAAAATGCAAGGACACACACACCCACACATGAATTTATTTACATACACATGCACATAAAAAAAATATTCATAGGACCACATACACATAAACATACACACACACACGTACAAACACATGCATAAGCACACACATATGCACACATGCACACACACACATTCACAAACACATCCAAACAAACGAATGCTTACATGCACACACATTGGCTTAAAAATAGACAAACTATGCACACATGCACACACAAACACACTCACATGAAAACATACCCAATAACACATAACCACACACATACACACATGCACATGCGCACACACATCTAAATACAAAGCATACGCATGCATGGTCACGCACATAAACACACACACATGCATAAACACAAGTAGATATGCACACAAACACACATACACACACGTACATAGATATGCACTTGCACACACACACACATACACATGCACATACGCAATCACATACAAAAACACATTCACCTACGAGCATAAACTTGCAAGCAGACACACATAATCTCACATGAAAACACTCACAAATGAATACACATCTGAACATATATAAACACACACACTCAAATACACAAAGATGCATGGACATGCACAACCACACACTTATAGATACACACACATGCACACACCAGCATGTGCACACACACTTAAACACAAATAAGAATAATAGTTAAAGGGTGACACAACTAATTAATGATGCAAAAGTAATCATGATGATGTGAAATAATTATAAAAAAGAGTAGAAGAAATAACAATTGAAAGAACTCATAGCTCTTAAAAAACAAGTTGAAATTCGATGTTGCTAGTTTTGGACTTCTTTGGAACACTTATAAACTTTTTATGTTGATCTAAATAAAAATATCCAAAAATAATTCCACCAATGGCTAAAATTGGCTTTTTTAAAAGCTAGTCATTGTAGAGATGAAAGAGGAAGACAAAAAAAAATTGTCATCCAATTCTACTTGACGAAGTAACAATCAACTGATCAGAATAACAATTAAAGGTTCCAAATCTAATCATAGTGATATGATTTAGATAATTAAATTGAAAAGTTGGAAGGAAGGTGGCGATGATTAGGATACTGTGAAGGTGGAGGGGCTCTCAATTGTTTGATTAAGTATTGCGAATGAATGACTAGATGAAAAAAATTGTTCTTAAATGCAGAAGAAAATGTGACCATTCAATCACAAAAATGAACGATTTATCAGTACAAATGTGCTAAAGTTTGGAATAAAAAAATTCAATTATTTAGTTTTGCATTACAATGTAATGCATATGATTTGTCCTTATATTACTTCCTTTACATGTAGTATATAGTCAATTGGGGTACGCTTCCCCATGGTACCCTTAGGATGTCACTACCTAAGGCACTTATGTAAAATGTTAAAATGGATCCAACTTAACCTAAGCCAAATACTTATCTTTAATGAGTCCTACTTTACTTATTATACCTAATCCATTTTAGGAGTCAAGTCCTAACTTGATTAACACACCTCGTTGTGCAACTCATACCATGACTAATACTTGGGCCTAACCACGACTCAGTTTTAGTCATGCTACTAACTTGCTGCTCCTCAAGACCCAAATCCTAGCATTACAGGACGCTTGCAAATGTTTGGGCTTAGCTTTGATTGGGTGTATAGGCCAAATTATTTTTTAAAATTATGAAATTTTAGAACTTAAAAAGACTTAATTTTAAAAACCAAATGTAACCTAATGCATTACTTAGAAGACTAACTAAAATATACATGAATAATGATAGTTGTATGTGACATAATTATAAAGAAAATAAATGTTTAACATGTTAACCATATAGATATTTAGAAATATTATTCTTTATTGATTAGCCACTCAATAAAAGGCATGATTCTTAGCTAAAAAATTAGTAAGTTAAGCATTAAATCTTCATTAACTATATATGTTATAATCTTTACTCCAATAATAAAAAATTATTATAATGCACATTAAGATTTTATTGAAAGAACACTAAGCTCAATATGATGCTAGTAATACTTAGTTTTTGTTTGTGATCATCATATCAGAGGTTAGAATAATTGCCCCCTTGAGGATTATAAAACCAATGCCAAAATTAAACATATAATAATCAAGATAATGTAATATAATGAACAAACCAAGTAATATAATACTCAACATTTTAGCTTACCATATTTGATAGCTTATACTCTCCTTAAATTATGGGATTAAGTTTTTCCCCTTTTTTTTACACCTAAGATCGATCTAAGTCTATGAAAGACTTAAGTAGCTAATTGCTTAGTAAAAAATCAACTAATTGGATAAAAGATGGAATAAATAACAATTGAATTACTTTCTCTTATGCACACTCTTTAACAAAGTGATGTTATAATTCTATATGTTTTGATCTTGAGAGTTTAATAGAATCTATAGTTAAATAAATTACACTTAAATTATAATAAAATATTAGACTTTATATAAATTAAAAGCCATAATCTAAAAGTTCTAATTTTGTCCATTGAACAAGAGCAATAAACCTACCTACAATAATGTACTCAACCTCTATTATAGATAGTTTCACATAATTTTATTTCTTACTGGCCTAAGAAATTTGTGAACATTCAATTAACACATATTAAAGGTACTCATTCTATCAATCTTAATACAAACAAAGTTAGCATATATGTAGGATATCAAATCCAAACTAGCATTTATGGTATCCTAAGCCTAAAGCTTTAGTACTTATAAGATATTTAAAAATATGTTTGACTATTTAAAAGTGTGATTTCTTAGTACTAGCCTAAAGTCTCACATACAAACATACACTAAATATAATGCTAGGCATACTTACAATAAGATATAATAATGATCTAATCATTCTTCTAAACAATTTATTGTCAACAAGCTTTTGAACTTGAAGTAATGGGATTCTTCCTTTACTTCAAGTTTTCATAACCAAATTTGTTGAGAAACTTCATGAAATAATTTAAGAAATAAAAATTCCATCACGTTTTTGCTTAACAGAAATTCCTAAGAAGAAGGTTAAATCCTCTATCATATTCATTTTAAATTTATTTTTATTAAATTAGTAAACTTTACACACATCTCATTATTAGAAGCTCTAAAGATTATCATCCACATAAACTTGACATATTAATTTACTTTCAACCAAATTTTAAATAAATAAAATATTACCTTCCTTACCTCTATGAAAATAATTTGTTGTAAGTGAAAGGCACAATCTTTATTTCTAAGCTCTTGCAGCTAGCTTCAAATCATAAAGTGGCTTCTTAAGTTTGTACATATGAATTAAACTATCATGTATCATACATCTTAAGGGTTGTTCAACATACCCTTCTTCATTTATATATCTATTTAAAAATATATTTTTTTATATCTATTAGGTATAATCTAAATCTTTTAAGGTACACATTAGTATGTAAAATCTTATTTCCCTTAGGTCTAACTATAAAAGCAAATGTCTCATCTATATATGCTCTTTTAACTTGATAATAAACTTTAGTTATTAATTTGGCTTTATTCTTAATAACTTTGGCATTTCTATGTGGCTTACTTTTGAACATCCATTTTGCACCAATGATTATTTTATCATTTAGCATAGGTATAAGATCCATAAATTTATTTCTCTAAAATTACATCAACTCTTTATTCATTACAATATTGTAAGTGTCATCTTCAAAAGTAGTTTCTATAAAATTTGGTTCAAATCACAATAATGATCATTAGAATTCCTTAATTTCTTCACAAATTGATCTCCTCTTATTTTCATTTCATTAACTACATATGTATTCTCTAAGTTTTCATCTTTATGCCTTAAATCTTATAATTCATCAAGTTGATCATCTTGATGATGATTACTGTAACCTTTAATAAGAGAATTATCAAATTTGACATGGATTATTTCTTCCAGAACTAATATTCTCTTATTATATTTGCTAAATATTATACAAGTGAGTATCTTAAAAAGTTCTCTTAATTAGATGTAGCATTGAGCTTATCTAAATCCATTTATCTATTATTTAAAATGAAATATTGGCACTCAAACACATGAAATGGGATATCTTAGGTTTCTTATTATAAAGTAATTCAAAAGAAAAAAGATTCTAACAAGGTCTACATATTATTCAATTAAAAAAATAATATACTATATTAACTACCATGGCCTAAAAGTACTCTAAAATACTATACTCATTAAGCATACATCTTATCACATTTAGTAAGGTTCTAAACTCTCTCTTAATTACACCATTTTGTTGAGGGGTCATAGGTGAAGAAAATGCATGCAACTCTATTTTCTTGTAAAAATCATCAAACAATTTATTCTTGAGTTCTTCGTCATTATCACTTCTAGCAAAGACTAACCTAAGGTTATGGTCTTTTTTAGTCATAGCATTCAATCTTGTAAATATTTCAAAAACTTTATTTTTATTTTTCACAAAAAGAACCCATATAAACCTAATGAAGTCATCTACAATTATAAACCCATATTTTCTTTTACCTAACGTCTAAAAATGAATAGGATCAAATAGATCTAAATGAAAAAATTCTAATACTTTAATAGTAGTAAGTTTTTAAGTGGTTTAAAACTCACTTTGGTTTGTTTTCCTATTTAACATAAAAGATATAATTTATCACTTGACCTACTAAGGTTTTGCAAACCATTAATCTGGTTAAACTTTAAAAGATCTTTAAAAAAAAGACTTTCTTAAGTGATAAAATCTTCTTTACCATAACATAGAATTATTATCATGTGATGTAAGATATTCTAGACTACTATCTTTAATGATGTACAAAAATAAAATGTATGTTTTATCTTTTCTATATCTAATGATAAGTAGAAGATAATATTTACTAATAATGCATTTCTTTTTATTAAATAAAATGTTAAATTTGAATCACATAATCAACTAATATTTAGAAGATCATATATTAAATCTTGTACAAAGAGGAAATTTCTTATAGAAGTGTGTGAGTTGTGCATAGCTCTAATTCTAATCACTTTCTTCTTGGAGTTGTCACCAAGAGCAAATAAAACATTTGTTTTAACTTGAAGGAACATGTCTTAACTTGATCATTAATTAAATTGTTATTTCTAGTCCTTATAAATCTAGAACATTTATTATCAACAACGTTTCTAAATTTCTAATAAGATGAAATATGTCAAACTATCGTGTAATAGTTATAAATTACACTTAGAAAAAAATAATATGTAATATTTCTTACATAACCAACCTTATGAAAAAAAGTCCTACAATGAACATGTAAATTTTTTACATTAGTTAATTCTCTAACTAAGCTTGTTTTTTGATAATAATAGAGGCTTTTCATCTCTCTTAATCTTAATTACCTACAAATATTTAGTATTCAACTGATTCAAATGTTCATACAAGCTTAAATAGTTTTTATGTTCTTCTTTTAATTTAAGATATTTAAAAGCCAATTTTTCTTTTTCAAGAAAACATTAATAAACTATTCTTCAAAATAAACTATAGAGTAAGATGAAAA
The DNA here is from genome assembly GCA_023846275.1 of Vanilla planifolia. Classification (NCBI taxonomy): domain Eukaryota; kingdom Viridiplantae; phylum Streptophyta; class Magnoliopsida; order Asparagales; family Orchidaceae; genus Vanilla; species Vanilla planifolia. The sequence goes on along the minus strand of JAIUJO010000245.1, from coordinate 745,160 downwards.
AAAAAGAGCAAGAGGAATACATCATCATCTAACGATATGATAGGAACACTATCCAATGTTATATGACTAATCAAACTATCTATATCTTCATCACTAGAAGGAGAACTATCTGAATCATTCCATGATATCATCATAGCTTTCTTCTTTTTTGCTTTTTGAAACTTCACAACTCTCTTATTATAGAGAGGATGATTAGGTCTTATATAATTAGGTAATTTACATTCATAACAAATTATTTCTTCATGAGGTACTATCTTTCCTTTTTATTTCTTAAACTATCTTTTCCTTTATTTCTTATTGTTATCAACTCGTTTATCTATATTGTTTTATTATATAACCTAGGTAAGGCATTTCAAATCAATGTTACCTCACTTGGGATGGAGATATCTGAGTTTGTAGAATAATTGACTATAAAGGCTATCAATGTTTTCCTTCTTTTTCTTTTCTTTTTTGATCATAAGGTCTTCATCCCTTCTCTTATAAGTTGAACTTCATATGTTAAAAGCTCACCCCATAACTTATCTAAAGTCATAAACAAAATATTTTATGCTGTTTTCAACATCATCACTAAGGGATCATGTTATTAACAAATAACACAAAGAATCTCCCTCACCTGTTCAGCAATAAAAAACTCCTTGCCAGGGTTAGATAACATATTAAAAATATTTGTAAATTTTATAAAAATAGTTTTAATACTTCCATTCATATTCATCTAAAAGAATTCATTCTCTTAAACAAGCATGTTCATTTTAGTCTGGTTAACTTGAGAAGTACCTTTATAAGTAACTTCAAGTTTAGACCAAATCTCATTTGCCACTTTCAAGTTCTTGATTTGATTACATTTGGGTACTTAAATCACAACCCAAAATATTAGTAGTCCAAGAATTTTTTTGAGTTCTGTGTATCTTCTCGAGAGTGAGTTAACCTAATATTTTTCTCACTTTTTCTCTACCAATAGTCTTAGCAAAAAAACTCAAATGTATTTTCAATAATATCCCAAATTTTCAAATCAGTGAATTCTAAGAATAAATGCGTAAGGTTTTTCCAATAAAGTTAAAATTCATCTTTGAACAAAAGTGGTCAAAGTGATGAAGGTCATACAAGTGCACACACACACACACATACAGACAAATGCACACATGCCAACAAACACATGCACATAGACACACACGTTCACACACACACATACATGCAAATGCACCACATGAACACACACATACCTTCACTCTCACACACAGACACATGCACATGCCCACACATAAATATGCACAAGAACACACATACACATAATAATAAAAGTACTCACACACAAACATGTAGACACGCAAACACATGCACATGCCCATGCACACATACACATTCATGCATACACACATCCATAACCAAGTATGCTCACACACTCATGCAAACAAATACATATAAGCACACATATCCATGTAAATCCACAAACACAAGCTTAAATGCACACATGCACATATGCACACACAGATAAGCACACACACACTTTCACATTAATGCATTAATACACACACACACACATGCACTTGCACACATGCACAGACAAACACACACACATGGATGCATATGTACACCAATTCACACCTATGCACATATACACACACACACATAAACACACTCGTGCATGAACACATATGAGCAAATTCACGGACATCAATATGCACATGTCCATGCATAAACATGTAAACACAAACACACACATATGTGTCAAAAAGCACATGCACATACACTTGTATACACACAAATACACATGCACGCTCACACACACATGCATGCATAAGAAAATATAGGAACTAGGATTCACATATGCATGAATACATGCACACACACATACTTATGCACATACACATGCACATGCACCCACACACACATGAACACACATGAACGCAATCTCACATTCACATGTGTGTTCTTTGACACACCCACATGCACACACACACAAGCATGTATGCATGGACATACACATGCACATGCACACACACACACATATTCTTGCAATAACACACACACAAACACCAACACACTCATGTCCCCATAGACATGCATGCACACATCCATGCACAAAAACACATACAAATGCATGTACAAACTTGCAAGACCATAACTACATACCCCCATGAACACACATATGCACATCAGCAGAACACATACAAGAATGCACATGCACATACAAGCACAGTTATAAACAAATGCAAGAATATAGATATGCATACGAGCACACAAACAGGAACATGAACACACCCATACCCAAAAACATGTAGACATTCACAAAAAGCACACACAAATGCCTTTGCATGTGCACACACTTGCACTTACACATACATGCACGAACATAGATGCATTAACACACATGCACATTACCTTCTATGTGCATACGTGTATACACACACATGCATGCACATGTAAAAGTACACACAAAAGAATGCTTACACATAAACAAACTAAGATAAGCACCCATGAATGCACCTACATACACAAGTACACACACATACACCCACACGTACATGCATACACACACACATGCATGCACATGCACACAAACACATGTACACACATACGGACACAAACATGCAACTACACATGCACACATGAACACATGTACACACACATGCACTCATGAGCATAGAAACTCACATTTATGCATACATACATGGAGATGCATGCACATACACACACACATATGCACACATACTCAAAAACACACACACATACATGCACACATATGCACATAGACTTGCAAACACATGCACACGTACACTTCTGTACATGCACTAACACACTCAAAGGTGTATACATAAGCACACAATAATGTGCACACACATGCCCACACACACGCATAAGCACACACGCATAAACACACATGTGCACACATGCTCAAGCACAATCACGTACATGCATATGCACACATCTGCATGAATACATAGACATACACACAAACACATACACAAATGAATATTCATAGCAACACACACACTCACAAAACAACACACACATGAATCAACACACACTCACACGTAAAGGAGCAAACACGAACTCACACATGCACACAAATGCAAAAACAAGCACAAATATAGTCACACACATGTGCACACACACATGAACGTGTAAACACAAAAAGGCACATGCTTGCAAATGCACACAAACATATGCACACACACGTGCAAACACATAAGTACACACACGCACCCGCACATACACACACGTACACTCACATACACAAACATAGAAGCACACACACTAGCATGTAGGCATGCACACACATATGCATAATCAAATACATGCACATGCACACATGCACACAAGCATACACACACTCACACATACACGAATGTACTCACATATACATACCCTAATGCATGCATAAACACACACAATAACACTCACATAAATGAACACATGAAAACACACACACAAATGTCTAAAAACACACACAAATGCATGCAATCATGTGCACACACAAACACACACACATAAAAACCCACACACATACCCTAGACACACGCTTGTGCACACGTACATACACAAATGCACATGCACACATGCAAAATCATGCACAAGCATACCTGCAAATGTACGTAGACACATGTATACATGCGCAAACATGCACATGCATAACCACACACTTATGCACACACACAAGCACTCCTACACAACAACACACACACACGCAAAGCAACATGTAGGAACACAGATGCGCTACAACAAGCACATGTGTAAGAGAACATGCACACTGAAACATGCATACATACAAGAATGTGCACTCACAAATACACACACACATAGCCACACAACTAACCAAATGTAGACACATGCACACATAACACACAAACTCGCACATGCACACATGCACATAAATTCATACATGAATGCACGCATGCAAAAAAACACGCACACCTATACCTGCAAACCTACACGCACACATGCATCATGATACACAAAACATAAGCACACATAGTACACACACATACAAATACATGCCCCATGCATGCACACATACATATATACACACAAACAAATGCACACATGCATACACACACAATAATACATGCATATGTTCACACAAAAGGAAATGCACACATGCGCATGCACATGGAGACACACACACACTACCTATAGGCAAAAAGACATGTATGCAAACTCATGCTTGCACACACAAATGTATCGATCCACATAGATGCACACATAAGAACACATGTGCACACACATACACACACTCACATAAACATACACACACAAACACAAACATATACACATGCACACACATGCAAATGCACAAACAAGCACACTCATGCACATGCACAGCCATAAGCACACACGCAAAAAACTTAGGTTCATAGACATGCACATACACAAACTAAAATGCACATAAATGTATGCACAAAAATACATGCACACTCACACAAGCAAACATGCAAATACACACACCCACAAGTGCATACACATACACATGCACAAGCAAGTACAAATGCACATGCATTCATAGGCACACCCACACATACGCATGTACATAGATACATATGCACAAGCACATATGCAAACACATATGCACACATTCATACAAAGACACATGCATAAACACATACATATGCACATGCACAAGTGCATGTGCAAAAAATGCACAAGAGCACATATGCATGCTTACACACAAATAAAAACACATTCAAACACACACACATACATAAAAATACACACACATAGATGCATCCACACACATATATGGATCCACACACACACATATACAAACATGCTACCATTCATATGCAAATAAGCACACATGCACACACATACATACACATAGCTACACATACACAAATATAAAAGCACATTCATGCTTGCATTCATACACGCACACACATATGCACACATGCACTCAGACATGTGCACACATGCACATACAAATGCACACACATACGTGTACACACATGGATATGCAAAAGCATGCACACCTACACAAATACTTATAGGAAAATAGATGCACATAAACACATACACATACATGCATGTGTGCACACATGCACACACACACACACACACATTGTACACACATGCACAACCACAAATACATATACATGCATATGAGCATGCACACGTATACACACACACATGCATGCAATGGTCACAAAGATTGCCAAACATATAGCTGCACAAATGCTCACATAGCACACACGCACATGCACATACTTGCAAACCCACATATTCACACATAGACACATACATGCATAAACAGATACATACACACCCACCCACACTCACAAGTGTGTGTATACACATGCATGCATACATGTACACATGGAAGCATGAACTTAAACATGCTTAAAAAATGTATAATAACACATGCCCACACTGACCCACACATTCAAATGTACATGCACTCACACACACACACAAATAAACACATATGTACATGCACACACACACACACATGCACATGCAAGTTAATGCACAAAACAATAAAATTAAATTCACAGACATGTACACACACATATGCATGCAAATATATACATGCACACATATACAACTATGCATACTCCTACACAAATGCACTTGCACATGCATAGACACATACAAACACACACATGTATATATAGTCACATATGCACACACATGCACATTCACATAAACTCGAACACACACATAGATGAACACACATGCACAAACACATATGCACACCTGTGCACACACACATATATCAAGTACAAACATGCATGAACGCACATGCATGCAAAAGTACAAAGACATGCACACACATACACTGACACAATCATACATACACACACATGCACACATTCAAACAAGAACACAAATGCACACATGCACTACACATGTAGACCCACACAGACATGCACACACACACACAAGTGCGAATGCAAACACACACAAAAGTGTGCTCAAACACATACATGCACAAACAATAAGATATACTTGCAAATACACTTACATACACACATATGCACAAACATATGCATACAAATGCATGCACACACAAAAACACTCACACAGGCACACTTATACAAACACGTGCATACTCATGCATAGGCACACACATTTATGCGCATACAAATGCACACACATACACACACAGACCTCCACACATTGGATTACACAAACACTTGCACACTCATAAGTACACATATGCATGCACAAAGGCACACACACATACTCATACATGCATGCACATGCTCACACACTTGTGGACCCTAACAAATTGTCCTAAACAAGCACACATTTCAAAACACACACACTTGCACACACTAATGCACACTTTTTTACAAGAATAGTAAGAAATATACACAAACAAATGTATGTTTTTACATATGCACATCTACATGTGCATGCTCACACATGCACATAAAAATACAAAAATGAACATAGACATACAAACACTCAAGCGATTACACATAAATGTATACACATATACTCACATGCACATACATAACCAAATGTATAGTTGAATTCAAATGCACAGATATAGGCACATCCGAATGCACACGCCCATGCACACACACTTACCCACACGCACATAGTCCCACACACACTCAAGCCTATGCATACACACACACACACAAAAAAAAAATTGCACACACACATTAACCCACAAAGATTCATGCACATATAAATAGAAATGCACACACCCTTGCATGCACACACATGTTCAAACATACACACACACACACAAACATACATGCATAGATGCAAACATGAACATGCACAAAAGTACACAAATATGCAAGTGCACCAAAACACATGCACAGCCACACACATGTGCACACATGTTTGCGGCACACATTCCCACAAGAAAACACATAAACATGGTTAGACACATGCACACATAGTCACAAAAACATAAGCACACACAAACACTCGCATACACGTGCAACTATGCACATATAGGCACACAAAAACATAGAAATATGTATACACACATGCACAAAACACATACAAACACATGTGCAAGCACTCACGCACACACGCATGCACACATATGAACAAATGCATACAAATACACACACAGATGCATACACACAAATACATGAAAATGCACACTTTCCTAAAGGGTCACACACACATTAAAATATGCACATACAGATACACACACACACTCAGACATATACTCACTCACACACACATGAACACATATACACATGCATTTGTACATGCACACATACATGCAAGCACACATGCCCACACATGCACAAACACATGTGCTAAGTTTTACACACACATGCACAAACACACAAAAACACACAAGCACATGCACACATACAAGCACAAACACACACACACACTTAGACATACACACACACATACACATATACACATGAGTGTAGACATGACATGCACACAAACGTAAACACACAAATAAATCCATACACATGCATGTGCACATAAATACATGCATGCACACACACACACACATGCCCAAACTCATAGGCACATTCACACATATATGCACACATCCATGCACACACATAGACACTCACACATGGATGTATGCACACACAAACAAAAGCATTCACACCCATACACATACATGCAAATACACGCTCAACATAGGTGTGCACACACACACCCAAGCACTCATATGCATGTGCATAAGCACACAAAAAGCTACACACACATGAGCACAAACAAGCACACACACACATATAAATGCAAATGCATGGACATTCGCACACACACAAGTACATGTATAGACTTGCTCAAGCACACTCATGCACACATACACATGCATATGCACAAGAATGCACAAATGCACACACATCCAAATGTACATGTGCATGCACATGCACAAGCACACATAGGCACATGCACATACACACACACAATCACACATACACACTCATTCATGGGCACATGCACCCAGAGACATGATTATGCAAAAAATGCACATATGCATAAATGCATATGCCTGTATGCACACAAACACATACAACTAACATACTAATGCACACACAGACACATAGAGACAAGTGCACATGCTTACGCACATGTGCATGCTCCCACACACATACAACATGTACAAAAATGTGCACTCACACAATCACAACCACGTGCACATGACATATACTTGCACACAACCACATACCACACACATGCACAAGCACTCACACACACATAGGCACACATGACATGCATGCAAACACATGCACACACATACATACATGCACGTACTATTACACTCACATGCACATATGTGCACACGCATACAAACACACACACAAGCATGCACACGAACACAGATATGTACACATACACACACATGCATAAACACAAATACACATTCACACATATATAAATAGACAAGTGAATGTAGAAAAATATATAGACATGCATGCATCCATGCACACACACACATAAGTACAAATGCACAAACTTGCATGTACAAAGTCATGTGCACACACATATACACATAAAAAGCACACATGTGCAATCATATGCACACCCACGCACACAAGCATAGACACACACGCACATGCAGGCATGCAAAAACAAACCACATGTACACACATAAGCATGCTCACACACATACAAGCATAAACATGCACACACATGCACACACCCACGTAGACACACATGATGATATGTACACATATGCACTCACACATATAAACAAAAACATTTGCACACATGCTCACAAACTCAAAAATGCACATACACATACACATGTATGCAAGAAAGAGCATGCACACATGGACACACGCATGCCTACAAAGCTAGCCACACAAACACATGTCCATACACAATTGCACACACATGCACAAAAAAACACATGCATGCACACATTAACACACACATGTGTGTAGAAAAAGGAATGTAAGTATATGCACATACATGCGCTTGCACAAGCACTTATAGATATGCAAATGCACACTTACACACTCATACATGCTCATAGGAACACCAATATACTTGCACACTCACACACACACATGCATGCAAATGTCCATACACATGAACACGCATGCACAGATGCACCCATATACATGCATTCCCACATGCACAAGAGCTACACACACATACACACATCTATGCACAAACACACACATGCATACGCACACACATGATAAGTTGCACTCATATACACACATATGCATACATATAAACAAATGCACACAGACAAACATAAATGCACACACACACACACATGTACATACACGATCATATACACATGCATGCACCACACATAAACATATGCATAGAAATGTGCACATGCATGTGCACTCATGCAAAAACATATGCACACAAACTTGTACACACATCCACACACACACACATGCTTACGTACACATTTGTGCATAAACTCACACACACCCATGCACACACAAACACTTACACCCACACATACCCAAACCTTCCAACCCACACACAAGCACACACACACACACACATAGACTTAGAACATGCACACATAAAAAAAAACACATGTGCACATCGACACACATGCAAAGACAACATACACATATGCCCAAACACCCATGCACACACACACGCACAAACACATATTTATAAACACACAAATGCATTGACATACACACTTGTACACATATAAGCATATGCATAAGTAAACACAAACAGGCCCACGAAATTAGAAAAGATCAAATGCAAACTTAAACATGTTCTCATTTGTGCACAAAAACACCCCCCCACACACACACACCACAAACACATTGGTGTTCACAAACATATAGACAAAAGCACCCATGCACACACACATGCATTAGCACACACATATGCTCACACATGGGCATGCATTGATAGGAATACACATAGGAACACACAAGAACATAAATGCATGCACAAACATGCTCACACTAACATGCACACATCGATGCACATGCACACACACACATGTCTGTGTATGTACATGTAGACACAGATGCACAATCACACACATGGACATGCCAAAAAGCACCCACACATGAGCATGTACACACACATGACAATGTACACACATGCACATAAAAACATGCACATGCACACAGGAGCATGTTCACGCACACATATGCTTGTTTGTACTCATATGCACCCACATAGGTGCATACACACATACACATTGACACCCACATCCAAGCAAGCACACCCACATGCTTCCACACACATATGAATATGTAGGCACACACACATGTAGACACGCACAAATGCACCCATGCACACACACACACACATGCACATAATGATGCACAAATATGCAAATGCTCAAACACATGCACACGCATACATATTCATATGCACACACATGCACAAACACACACACATGTACTTGCAAGTGCACACACACAGCACACATACTTTTACATGCATGTGCACTCTCACATTAGTAGCACAGACACACACACATGCACATTTGCACATGCACACACATATACACACACATAAACATACACGTAAACACACACACCCACACACATATGCACACACACAAACACATACACATGCACACACACGAAAAAACACACATGTGCATGCCAGTACACATGCACAAATGCAAAACATACACACATACACACACAAATATATATATATATACTTGGTCCCACAAACATGCATAAATAATAAGACATGCAAATGCTCACATACACACACAAATGCAAAACCACACACATACATAAAACAAAATGTGTGCACACACACAAGCACAAACACAAAGATGCATACAAATTTACACATACACAAATATGAATGTGAACGCACACATGCATATGTATACATGCATATACACACACGCAAGCACATGCATACACACACATAGACACATGCATATACATAAGAATACACACACACACATGCATATACACATGCACACACAACATGCTCACACATGCACACAGTCATGCACAAATCACTACACATGCTAGCATGAATGTCCACACACATGCACACACACACATGCGCTCATGCACATGCACACCCAGATGCAAACATGTCTATGCACACGCAACAAATGACTCTCATAGACATGCATACACATAAAAATGAACACATACACAAGCCTACAACAACAAACATAGATGCGTAAGCTCACACATGCATACAAGTGTGAACGCACACACACAAAATCACACATGCATACACCCATACACAAATACACATGCACACACAAACATGCATATACACATATATGCATGTACACATGTCAAACATAGATAGAGATTCACATGTGTGTCTATGGAAATGCACACACAAATGAACACCAACACAAATGCATACACATGCACACACACATTCACACTTAGAAACACACACAAGCACACACACACACAGGCACTCCCAAGTAGAAACTCATGAACAGTTGCACATATCAAAGCACACGGTCACACACATCCACAAGCTTGCATACATGCTCAATTTAATGCACACAAACACACATGTCGACTTACACGCACACACACATACACACATGCACACAGATGCATAGATGCTCACTCACGTGCACTAACACTCATACGAGTGAACAAACAACCAAATGCATACACGCACAAGTGTGGAGCCCACACACATGCAAGCAAATACATGCACAAACTTGAGCACATAGACACACACACACACACATGAAAATATACACAATCAAACACATGCGCACACACAAATGAGCAAGGACACCCATGTGCTCACACATGTGCCCATAGGCACATCTGCTCATTCACATATATATGCACTTATGCATGCACAAACACACACACTATGCATTTGCATACACACTTACAAACACGCACACACTCTCTCTCATGCACACTCACGCAAACTGACACATGCACACATGATGCAAACACACACATACTCACATGCACATGCACCAAAAAACATGCACCAACACACATACACACATAGATACACACTTGCATATACATAGGCACAAACACATAAACACACACAAGCACTTTCTAAAATGCATACACATATGTGTGAGTGCACACACACACATGCACATAAAAGCACTCACACACTCATACCCACACCTACTCACATTCACAAATGTGCATGCAAAGGACACACAAACATGACCACATAAATGTATGCACAAACACATGTGTGCATGTTAAGACACACATGCTCTCAAGCATGCAAGGACCCACACACCACACAAGCATGTATTTACATTCACATGCACGTATACACAAATACTCATAGGAACACATACACATAAACACACAGAAACACAATAACACATGTATAAGCACACACATATGCACACAGGCACACACATGCATTCACAACACATCCAAACAAACAAATGCTTACATGCACACACATTGGCCCAAAAATAGACAAACTACGCACACATGCACACACAAACACACTCACATGAACACATACCCAAAAACACATAACCACACACATACACACATGCACATACGCACACACACACAAACACATGTCCAAATACAAAGCACACACATGCATGCTCACACACATAAACACATACAGATGCATACACACAAGTAGATATGCACACAAACACACATACACACACGTACATAGATATGCACATGCACACACACACATACACTAATGCACATACACAATCACATACACAAACACATTCACCTACAAACATAAACTTCCAAGCAGGCACACATGATCTCGCATGAAATCACTCACACATGAATACACATCCGAACATATATAAACACACACACTCAAATTCACACACGTGCATGGACATGCATAACCACACACTTATAGATGCACATACATGTACAAACAAGCATGTGCACACACAATTAAACACATATAAGAATAATAGTTAAAGGGTGACACAACTAATTAATGATGTAGAAGTAATTATGATGATGTGAAATAATTATAAAAAAGAATAGAATAAATAACAATTGAAAGAACTCATAGCTCTAATAAACAAGTTGAAATTCGATGCTGCTAGTTTTGGAGTTCTTTGGAGCACTTACAAACTTTTTATGTTGATCTAAAGAAAAACATCCAAAAATAATTCCACCAATGGCAAAATTGGTTTTTCCAAAAGGTAGTCATTGTAGGAGATGAAAGAGGAAGACAAAACACAATTGTCATCCAATTTTACTTGATTGAGTAAGAATCATCTAATTAGAATAACAATTAAAGGTTCCAAATCTAATCATAGTGATATGATTTAGATAATTACATTGAAAGGTTGGAAGGATGGTGGTAATGATTAGGACACTATTCATGAAGGTGGAGGGCTTCTCCATCGTTTGATTAAGTATTTTAAACGAATGACTCGATGAAAAAAATTGCTCTTAAATGTAGAAGAAAATGTGACCATTCAATCACAAAAATGAACGATTTATCAGTACAAATGTGCTAAAGTTTGGAATAAAAAAATTCAATTATTTAGATTTGCATTACAATGTAATGCATATGATTTGCCCTTATATTACTTCCTTTACATGTAGTATATAGCCTATTGGGGTTCACTTCCCCATGGTACCCTTAGGATGTCATTACCTAAGGCATTATGCAAAATGTTGAAATGGATCCAACTTAACCTAAGCCAATTACTTATCATTAATGAGTCCTACTTTACTTATTATACCTAATCTATTTTAGGAGTCAAGTCCTAACTTGATTAACCCACCTCGTTGTGGAATTCATACCATGACTAATACTTGGGCCTAACCACGACTCAGTTTTAGTCATGCTTCTGACTTGCTGCTACTCAAGACCCAAAGCCCAGCATTATAGGACACTTGCAAAACTTTGGGCTTAGCTTTGATTGGTTGCATAGGCCAAATTATTTTTTAAAATTATGAAATTTTAGTACTAAAAGAGATTTAATTTTAAAAAAAAAATGTAACCTAATGCATCACTAAGAAATATAACTCAAATATACATGATAAGATAGTTGTGTGTGACATAATTATAAAGAAAATAAATGTTTAACATGTTGACCATATAGATATTTAGAAATATTATTCTTTATAGATTAGCCACTCAATAAAGGGCATGATTCTTAGCTCAAAAATTAATAAGTTAAGCATTAAATCTTCATTAACTATATATGTTATAATCTTTACTCCAATAATAAAAAATTATTATAATGCACATTAAGATTTTATTGAAACAACACTAAGCTCAATATGATGCTAGTAATACTTAGTTTTATTTTGTGATCAACATATCAGAGGTTAGAAATATCTCCCCCTTGAGGATTATAAAACCAATGCCAAAATTAAACATATAATAATCAAGATAATGTAATATAATGAAGAAACCAAGTAATATAATACTCAACATTTTAGCTTACCCTATTTGATAGCTTATACTCTCCTTAAATTATGGGATTAAGTTTTTCCCCCTTTTTTATAATCATTCGAAGGGGATAATTACACATTAGATCAATCTAAGTCTATGAAAGACTTAAGTAGCTAATGGCTTAGTAACAAAATCAACTAATTAGATAAAAGATGGAATAAATAACAATTGAATTACTTTCTCTTACGCACACTCTTTAACATAGTGATGTTATAATTCTATATGTTTTATTCTTGATAGTTGAATATAATCTATAGTTAAATAAATTACACTTAAATTATCATAAAATATTAGACTTTATATAAATTAAAAGCCATAATCTAAAAGTTCTTATTTAATCCATTGAACAAGAACAATACAACTACCTACAATAATGTACTCGACCTCTATTATAGATAGTTTCACATAATTTTATTTCTTACTAGCATAAGAAATTTGTGAAGATTCAATTAACACATATTAGAGGCACTCATTCTATCAATCTTACTACAAACAAAGTTAGCATATATGTAGGATAACTAGCATTTATGGTATCCTAAGCCTAGAGCTTTAGTACTTATAAGATATTTAAAAATATGTTTGACTATTTATAAGTGTGATTTCTTAGGACTAGCCTAAAATCTCACATACAAACTTACACTAAATATAATGCTAGGCATACTTACAATAAGATATAATAATGATCTAATCATTCTTCTAAACAATTTTGTGTCAACAAGCTTTTGAACTTGAAATAATGGGATTCTTCCTTTACTTCAAGTTTTCATAACTAAATTTGTTTAGAAACTTCATCAAATAATTTAAGAAATAAAAATTCCTTGACCTTTTTTGCTTAACATAAATTCCTAAGAAGAAGGATAAATCCTCTATCATACTCATTTTAAATTTATTTTTTATTAAATTAGTAAACTTTTCACACATCTCTTTATTAGAAGCTCTAAAGATTATCATCCACATAAACTTGACATATTAATTTACTTTCAACTAAATTTTAAATAAATAAAATATTAATTTCCTTACCTCTATGAAAATAATTTGTTGTAAATGAAATGCACAATCTTTATAGCTAAGCTCTTGAAGCTTGCTTCAAATCATAAAGTGTCTTTTTAAGTTTGTACATATGAATTAAGCTATCATGTATCATATGTCATGGGGGTTGTTCAACATACCCTTCTTCATTTATATATCTATTTAAAAATATATTTTTTATATTTATTAGGTATAATCTAAATCTTTTAAGGTACACATAAGTATGTAAAATCTTATTTCCCTTAAGTCTAACTATAAAAGCAAATGTCTCATCTATATATGCTCTTTTAACTTGATAATAACCTTTAGTTATTAATTTAGCTTTATTCTTAATAACTTTGGCATTTCTATGTGGCTTATTATTGAACATCCATTTTGTACCAATGATTATTTTATCATTTGGCATAGGTATAAGATAAATAAATTTATTTCTCTTAAATTACATCAACTCTTTATTCATCACAATATTCTAGGTCTCATCTTCAAAAGTAGTTTCTATAAAATTTGGTTCAAATCACAATAATGATCATTACAATTCCTTAATTTCTTCTTAAATTGATCTCCTCTTTTTTCATTTCATTAACTTCAACTACATTCTCTAAGGTTTCATCTTTATGGCTTAAATCTTATAATTCATCAAGTTGATCATCTTGATGATGATTACTATATGCTTTAATAAGAGATTTATCAAATTTAACATGGATTATTTCTTCGAGAACTAATATTCTCTTATTATATTTGCTAAATATTGTACAAGTGAGTATCTTAAAAAGTTCTCTAAATTAGACTTTGCATTGAGCTTATCTAAATCCATTTTTCTATTATTTAAAATGACACATTTGCACTTAAACACATGAAATGGGATATCTTAGGTTTCTTATTATAAAGTAATTCAAAAGAAAAAAAATTCTAACAAGGTCTACATATTATTCAATTAAAAAAATAATATACTATATTAACTACCTTGGCCTAAAAGTACTCTAAAATACTATACTCATTAAGCATACATCTTATCACATTTAGTAAGGTTCTAAACTCTCTCTTAATTACATCATTTTTTTGAGGGGTCATAGATGAAGAAAATGCATGCAACTCTATTTTTTTATAAAAATCATCAAACAATTTATTCTTGAGTTCTTTGTCATTATCACTTCTAACAAAGACTAACCTAAGATTATGCTCTTTTTTAGACATAGCAATCAATCTTATAAATATTTCGAAAACTTTATTTTTATTTTTAACAAAAAGAACCCATATAGTCCTAATGAAGTCATCTACAATTATAAACCCATATTTTCTTTACCTAACCTCTCTAAATGAATAGGATCAAATAGATCTAAATGAAAAAATTCCAATACTTTCTTAGTAGTAAGTTTTTTAGATGGTTTAAAACTCACTTTGGTTTGTTTTCCTAATTGACATAAAAGATATAATTTATCACTTGACCTACTAAGGTTTTGCAAACCATTAATTAGGTTAAACTTTAAAAGATCTTTAAAAAAAGACTTTCTTAAGTGATAAAATCTTCCATACCATAAAGTAGAATCATTATCATGTGATGTAAGATATTCTAGACTACTATCTTTAATGATGTACAAAAATAAAATGTATGTTTTATCTTTTCTATATCTAATGATAATTAGAAGATGATATTTACTAATAATGCATTTCTTTTTGTTAAATAAAATGTTAAAATTTGAA
The DNA here is from genome assembly GCA_023846275.1 of Vanilla planifolia. Classification (NCBI taxonomy): domain Eukaryota; kingdom Viridiplantae; phylum Streptophyta; class Magnoliopsida; order Asparagales; family Orchidaceae; genus Vanilla; species Vanilla planifolia. The sequence continues at coordinate 728,165 of JAIUJO010000245.1, read as the reverse complement.
TCACATAATTAACTAATATTAAGAAGATTATATATTAAATCTTGTACAAAGAGGACATTTATAGAAGTGTGTGAACTGCTCATAGCTCTAATTCTAGTCACTTTCTACTTGGAGTTGTCACCAAGAGCAAATCAAACATTTGTTTTAACTTGAAGGAATATGCCTATAAAACAAATCAAACAATTGTTTTTGGGACCCAAACCTTCTTGGATTCATATGTCTTAACTTGATCATTAATTAAATTATTATTTCTAGTCCATGTAAATCTAGAAGATTTATTATCGACAACGTTTCTAAATTTTTAATAAGATGAAATATGTCAAATTGTCGTGTAATAGTTATAAATTACCCTTAGAACAAAATAATATGTAACATTTCTTACATAACCAACCTTATGAAAAAAAGTCCTACAATGTACATGTAAATTTTTTAAATTAGTTAATTCTCTAACTAAGCTTGTTTTTTGATAATAATACAGGGTTTTTCATCTCTCTTAATCTTACTCTCCTACAAAAAATTAGTATTGAACTTATTCAAATGTTCATACAAGCTTAAATAGTTTTTATGTTCTTCTTTTAATTTAAGATATTTAAAAGCAAATTTTTTTATTTAATGAAAACATTAATATACTATTCTTCACAATAAACTAGAGAAGAAGATGAAAAAAAGGAGCAAGAGGAATACTTCATCATCTAATGATATGATAGTAACACTATCCAATGTTATATGACTAATCAAACTCTTCGTATCTTCATCACTGGAAGGAGAACTATCTGAGTCATCCCATGATATCATCATAATTTTTTTCTTTTTTTCTTTTTAAAACTTCACAACTCTCTCATTATAGTGAGGACAATTAGGTCTTATATACTTAGGTAATTTACATTCATAACAAATTATTTCTTCATGAGGTACTATCTTTCCTTTTTATTTCTTAAACTATCTTTTCCTTTATTTCTTATTGTTATCAACTCATTTATCTATATTTTTTTATTATATAACCTACATAAAGCTTTTCAAATCAAAGTTACCTCACTTGGGATGGAGATATCTGAGTTTGTAGAATAATTGACTCTAAAGGCTATCGAAGTTTTCCTTTTTTTCCTTTCTTTTTTGACCATAAGGTCTTCATCTCTTCTCTTATAAGCTCAACTTCATTTGTTAAAAGCTCACCCCATAACTTATCTAAAATCATAAACAAAATATTTTATGTTGTTTTCAACATCATCACTAATGGATCATATTATCAATGAATAACACAAAGAAACTTCCACACCTTTTCAGCAATAAAAAACTCCTTGCCACGGTTAGATAACCTATTAAAAGTATTTGTAAATCTTATAAAAATAGTTTTAATACTTACATTCATATTCATCTAAAAGAATTCATTCTCTTAAACAAGCATGTTCATTTTAGTCTGCTTAACATGAGAAGTACCGTTATAAGTAACTTCAAGTTTAGACCAAATCTCATTTGCCACTTTCAAGTTCTTGATTTGATTACATTTGGGTACTTAAATCACACCCCAAAATATTAGTAGTCCAAGAATTTTTTTGAGTTCTGTGTATCTTCTCGAGAGCGAGTTCACCAAATAGTTTTCTCACTTTTTCTCTACCAATAGTCTTAGCAAAAAATCTCAAATGTCTTTTCAACAATATCCCAAATTTTCAAATCAATGAATTCTAAGAATAAATGCGTAAGGTTTTTCCAATAAAGTTAAAATTCATCTTTGAAAAAAAGTGGTTAAAGTGATGAAGGTCATACAAGTGCACACACACACACGCATACACACAAATAAAGAAAAATGCACACAAGAATACAAATGCAAATGCACACATGCCAACAAACACATGCACATAGACACAGACGTGCACACACACATGCACACATACGTGCAAATGCACCACATGAACACACACATACCTTCACTCTCATACACAGACACATGCACATGCACAAACACATAAATATGCACAAGCACACACATACAAAAAATCATAAAAGTACTTACACACAAACATGTAGGCACGCAAACACATGCAAATGCACATGCCCTTGCACACATACACAATCATGCATACACACATCCATAACCAAGTATGATCTCACACTCATGCAAACAAATACATAAGCACACATATGCATGTAAAAACACAAACACATGCATAAATGCATGCATGCATATATGCACACAAGGACAAGCACACACTCATGGGCACAAACACACACACTTTCACATTAATGCATTAATACACACACATGCACATGCACTTGCACACATGCACAGACAAACACACACACATGGATGCACATGCACAAATACTCACACCTATGCACACATGCACACACATACACACACTCGTGCAAGAACACATATGTGCAAACTCACGGACATCAACATGCACATGTCCATGCATAAACATGTAAACACAAACACACACATATGTGTCAAAAAGTACATGCACATACACTTGTATATACACAAACACACAAGCACACACACACATGCATGCATAAGAAAATATAGAAACATGGATACACGTATGCATGAATACATGCACGCACACATCTGTATGCACATATGTAGACATATGCATGCATGTGCCCATGCACTCACACATACTTATGCACATACATATGCACATGCACCAACACACACATGAACGTAATCTCACATTCACATGTGTGTTCTTTGACACACCCACATGCACACACACACAAGCATGTATGCATGGACATACACATGAACATGCACAAACCCACACACATAAATAAATACATTCACTCACACACTCACCCATGAAAAGATATATGAGAGAGCACACACACACATATGCTTGCAATAACACATGCACACAAACACCAACAAACTGATGTCTCCATAGACATGCTTGCACACATCCACACACAAAAACACATACAAATGCATGCACACATGACAAGAACATAAACACCCACACACACACATGTACAAACTATCAAGACCATAACTACATACCCCCATTAACACACATATACACATCAGCAGCACACATACAAGAATGCACATGCACATACAAGCACACTTACAAACAAATGCAAGAATATAGATATGCATACGAGCACACAAACAGGAACATGAACACACCCATACCCAAAAACATGTAGAAATTCACAAAAAGCACACACATAGACACACACAAATGCCTTTGCATGTGCACACACATGCACTCACACATACATGCACGAACATAGATGCATTAACACACATGCACATTACCTTCTATGTGCATACGTGTATACACACACATGCATGCACATGTAAAAGTACACAAAAAAGAATGCTTACACATAAACAAACTAAGATAAGCACCCATGAATGCACCTACATACAGAAGTACAAACACATACACCCACACGTACATGCATACACACACACATTCATGCACATGCACACAAACACATGTACACACATATGGACACAAACATGCACCTACACATGCACACATGAACACATGCACACACACATGCACTCATGAGCATAGAAACTCACATTTATGCACACAAACACACACACACATATGCACACATACTCAAAAACACACACACATGCACGCACACATATGCACATAGACTCGCAAGCACATGCACACGTACACTTCTGTACATGCACTAGCACACTCACAATAATGTGCACACACTTGCACACACACAAGCACACACGCATAAACACACATGTGCACACATGCTCAAGCACAATCACGTACAAGCATATACACACATATGCATGAACTCATATACATACACAGAAACACGTATACACAAATGCCTATTCATAGCAACACACACACACTCACAAAACCACACATACATGCATCAACACACTCTCACACATAAAGAAGCACACACGAACTCGGACATGCAAACAAATGCAAAAACATGCACAACCATTGCCACACACACGTGCACACACACATGAACTTGTAAACACATAAATGCACATGCTTGCAAACGCACACAAACATATGCACACACACATGTAAACACATAAGTACACACACGCACACGAACATACACACACGTACACTCACATACATAAAAATAGAAGCACACACACTAGCATGTAGGTAGGCACACACATATGCATAATCAAATACATGCACATGCACACATGCACACAAGCATACACACACTCACACATACACGAATGTACTCACACATACATACCCTCATGTATGCATAAACACACACACAAACACTCACATAAATGAACACATGAAAACACACACACACATGTCTACAAAAACACACAAATGCATGCAATCATGTGCACACACATAAAAACCCACACACATACCCTAGACACACGCTTGTGCACACGCACACACACAAATGCACATGCACACACGCAAAATCATGCACAGGCATACCTGTAAATGTACGTAGACACACGTATACATGTGCAAACATGAACATGCATAACCACACACTTATGCACACACACAAGCATTCCCACACAACAACACACACAGACACAAAGCAACATGTAGGAACACAGATGCACTCACACAAGCACACGTGTAAGAGAACATGCACACTGAAACATGCCTACATACAAGAATGTGCACTCACACATACACACACACATAGCCACACAACTAACCAAATGTAGACACATGCACACATAACACACAAACACGCACATGCACATGCACACATGCACATAAATTCATACATGAATGCACGCATGCAAAAAAATACGCACACCTATACCTGCAAACCTACACGCACACATGCATCATGATACACAAAAGATAAGCACACATAATACACGCACATACAAACACATGCCCTATGCATGCACACATACATATATACACACAACCAAATGCACACACATGAGGAGACACACACAATAATACATGCATATGTTCACACAAGATGAAATGCACACAATCGTACACACATGCGCATGCACATGGACACACACACACATTACCTATAGGCAAACAGACATGTATGCAAACTCATGCTTGCACACACAAATGTATCGATTCACACAAATGCATACATAAGAACACATGTGCACACACATACACACACTCACATAAACATACACACACAAACACAAACATATACACATGCACATGCACAAACAAGCACACTCATGCACATGCACAGCCATAAGCACACACGCACAAACATAGGTTCATAGACATGCACATACACAAACTAAAATGCACATAAATGTATGGACAAAAATACATGCACACTCACACAAGCAAACAATGCAAATACACATACACATGCACAAGCATGTACAAATGCTCATGCATGCATAGGCACACCCACACATACGCATGTACATAGATACATATGCACAAGCACATATGCAGACACATATGCACACATTCACACAAAGACACATGCATAAATGCACACATATGCACATGCACAAGTGCATGTGCAAAAAATGCACAAGAGCACTTGTGCATGCTTACACACTAATAAAAACACATTCAAACACACACACATACACAAACATACACACACATAGATGCATCCACACACATAGATGGATCCACACACACACATACACAAACATGCTAGCATTCATATGCAAATAAGCACACATGAACACAGACACACATACATACACATAGCTACACATACACAAATATCAAAACACATTCCTGTTTGCCTACATACACGCACACACATATGCACAAATGCACTCAAACATGTGCACACATGCACATACAAATGCACACACATACGTGTACACACATGAATATGCACATGCATGGACTCCTACACAAAATGCTTATAGGAAAATAGATCACATAAACACATACACATACATGCATGTGTGCACACGTGCACACACACACACACACACGTAGACACATGCACAACCCCAAATACATATACATGCATATAAGCATGCACACGTATATACACACACATGCATGCATATGGTCAGAAAGATGGCCACACATATAGCTGCACAAATGCTCACATAGCACACACGCACATGCGCATAGTGGCAAACCCACATATTCACACATAGACATATACATGCATAAAGAGATACATACGCACCCACCCACACTCACATGTGTGTGTATACACATGGAAGCATGTACTCAAACAAGCTCAAAAGAATGTATAATAACACATGCCGACACAGACCCATATAAACAAATGTACATGCACTCACACACATACACCAATGCACACACACACACATGAACACACATGTACATGCACACACACACACATGCACAAAACAATAAAAGTAAATTCATAGACATGTACACACACATATGCATGCAAATACATACATGCAGACATATACAAATATGCATACTTGTAACAAATGCACTTGCACTTGCATAGACACATACAGACACACACATGTATATATAGTCACATATGCACACACATGCACATTCACATAAACCCAAACACACACATAGATGCACACACATGCTCACTCTTGCACAAACACATATGCACATATATGCACACCTGTGCACACACACACATATATCAAGTACAAACATGCACAAACACATATGCATGCAAAAGTACAAACACATGCACACACATACACTTACACAATCACACATACACACACACATGCACACATTCACACAAGAACACAAATGCACACATGCACTACACACAAAACACACTCATACATATGCTTGCATGTAGACACACACACACATACACACACACACACAAGTGCAAATGCAAATACACACAAAAGTGTGCTCAAACACATACATGCACAAACAATAAGATATACTTGCAAATACACTTACATACAGACATACGTACAAACATATGCATACAAATGCATGCACACACAAAAACACTCACACAGGCACACTTATACAAACACGTGCATATTCTTGTATAGGCACACACATTTATGCACATGCAAATGCACACACATGCGCACACAAACCTCCACACATTGGATTACACAAACACATGCACACAAATACTCATGCATGCATGCACCGTCTCACACACTTGTGGACCCTAACAAATAGTCCCATCCAAGCACACATTTTGAAACACACACACTTGCACACACTCATGCATACTTTTTTACAAAAACACAAAGAAATATACACAAACACATGTATGTATTTACATATGCACATCAACATATGCATGCTCACACATGCACATAAAAATGCAAAAATACACACATACATACACATACTCAAGCAAGTACACATAAATATGTACACATATGCTCACATGCAGTTACATAACCACATGTATAGTTGAATTCACACACACACATATAGGCACGTTCGAATCCACACGCCCATGCACACACACTTACCCACATGCACTTAGTCCTACACACACTCAAGCCTATGCATACACACACACACACAAAATTGCGCACACACATAACCACAAAGATGCATGCATATATAGACACAAATGCACACACATGTTCAAACATACACACACACACACAAACATGCATGCATAGATGCATGCACATGTCCACACACACATATAAACATGAACATGCACAAAATCACAAAAACAAGTAAGTGTACCAAAACACATGTAGAGTCACACACATGTGCACACATGCTAGTGGCACACATTCCCACAAGAAAACACATAAACATGGTCAGACAAATGCACACAGTCACAGAAGCACATGCACGCACAAATACTCACGCACACGTGCAACTATGCACATATAGGAACACACAAACATAAAAATATGTATACACACATCCACACATAGACACATGCACAAAACACACATAAACACATGTGCATGCACTCATGCACACACACTTGCACACATATGTACAAATGCATACACACACACACACATAAAAATGCACACTTTCCTAAAGGCTCACACGCACATTAAAATATGCACATATAGATACACACACACTCGCACATATACTCACTCACACACACATGATCACATACACACACATGAACACATACACACACATGCATTATTAATATACACATGTGCTAAGTAGTACACACACATGCACAAACACACAAAAACACACAAACACATGCACACATACAAGCACAAACACACACATACACCTAAACATACACACATACATACACATATACACATAAGTGTAGACATGACATGCACACAAAAATAATCACACTCATAAATTCATACACATGCATGTGCACATAAAAAAATGCATGCACATACACACACATGCAAGCACACATGCCCAAACTCATAGGCACATTCACACATATATGCACACATCCATGCACACACATACACACTCACAAATGGATGTATGTACACACAAACACAAGCACGCACACCCATACACATACATGCACATACAAACTCAACATAGGCATGCACACACTCACCTAAAAGAAAATGCACAAATACAATCACAAACATGCATACAAATTCACACACACATACACACACATGTGCTCATGCCCATACACAAAATCAAGCACATACACCTTCCATTCACACACATAAGAATGAACACAAGACCAAAGGCACACACATATGTAAACAAGTATGCACATATGTATGTACCCATGCACACACATACACATATATACAATCATGGACACACACATGCACACATGGACATGCACATCTACCTACACGGAGTGGCACATGCACACACACACACACACACACACACACTCACATGAACATGCACAAGGACACACACAAGCACAAGCGTACACACATGCACACATGCATGCACAAACACACATAGTAATAAACACAAAATAAAAGACACACATATGCAAACAAGCATGTACACACACACATGCACAAGCACGCACACAGGAGCATCGATGGACACACATGCTCACTTGTACACACACACACATTCTTATGCAAACACATGCACATGTACACACATGCATAAGCACACTCTGACACACACACAGGAACACACACACACATGCATGTGTACACACACATACAAAAAAAGGCACATGCATTCACATATGTGCACACACATACGCATGAATGCACATACTTGAACATGTTGACATACATGCCCAAATGCACAAAAACACATGCATGCACAAGTACAAATACACCCACATGCATGCATACACACATGCATTGATACAAACATGCAATCGCATGCACACACAAACAAAGGCACATATGTACATTCATAGACATACATGCAAATGCAAACACACAAAGACGTGCACTCACGTATGTTTGTGCATGCATGCGAATGCTTGTAGACTTGGACACATACAAATATGCATAGGCATGCACACACACACACACTCACATGCAAAAACATGAACATACATACAAACACACACAAATAGATTTACACTCATACACTTGTATACACACATGATGCACACGCACACACACACATACATGTGTACGCATATGCAAACACTCATGCAAACACATGCCCACACTAATACACATGCATGCATGCACACTCACACATGCACCCAAACACACAAGCAAGCACAAACCTGATCACATATGCATAGAACATGCACACATACACCCATGCAACCCACACACATGAATGCACACAAACATGCACACACATGCCCATGCATACATGTGTGCTCACACAAACTCACACTAAACCCTACACACGCACATAGACATCATGCACACACATACACACATGCACAGACACACATATGCACATTAACAAACACAAGCATGCACACACACACACATTAACACATGCAAATGCACACAAACACATGCAAATACACACAAACACATGCATACATACATGCACAAGCATGTAAGCACAAACATGTGCCCTCACACATAGACAAGTACATAAGCACAAATGTATACACACACACAAATACTCCAACCCACAAAAACTCACACATGCACATGCTCACACACACACATGTGCATGTGCATACAAGTACACACACATAGAAACACCCATATGCACACACATGAAAGCCCTCCTGCATGGATTCATATACACATGAAAAAACACATGTGCACATATGAATGTGAATACACATGTGTAGACACACATGTACACATAGATGCACTGTCACAAACATACACAAACATATATATACCAAGACATGCTTGATGCATACACTTACCCACACATAAGGAATTATGCACATATACAAACACACACAAACACTCACACACATGAACATGCACACGCACATGTATTGAAATACACACACTTATGCATGCACTTGCACACACACAAATGCACACACAATGCATACACACACAAATACACATGCATGCATAGATGCACTTACACTTAGACACACACACACACACATGTACACACATGCACATGCATAACCACATGCACACCCAAACATGCACATGAATCCAACAACACACATTATCACAAACACACAAGTGAGCATACGTGCATGCATGTACTCACACACACACTCAGCACGTGCACATACATGGATGCACATAGACACAAAAAATCACACACATGCACACACGTGCATGTAACTCACACATGAACATGTACACACATGCACACAAGCAGACACACATATTCATGCACGCATGAACATGCACACACATACACATGCATGCACACATGTACACACACTCACACACATACACACATGCACACACCCACCCACCCACACATACACACACAAGCAAGAACACAAATATATGCATGAACATACTCACCTTAAGACACACACAAACCCATGCATGCAACCATACACACATAAGCACAAAAAATCACATGTTCACATACAAACATGCATGCATAAGCATGCATGCAACATATAATCATGCAAAAACACCTGCACAATGACACAAATACATATGTGCATACAAACATATACACACACACATAAAACACACCAACACGCATGGATAAACACACACACGCATATTTATATGCACATGTAAATACGTGCATACCCACACATACTAACATGTACCTACATGCACAAAATAAGCCCACATACACGTATATCCACACACATGCATGGACACACTCACACATAGGCACACAAGCATTAACATGCAAACACACACACTAGCATGCATGCATGAATGCATGTACTCATGTGTAAGAATCTATAAACATGAAAAGATGCACACATGCTCACACAAACATGTACACACATGCTTGCACACTCGCAAAAATGTATACACATGCATATGAATACAAACACTAACATACATACATGCATGCACACCCATGCATGCTCATGCATACACATGCAAACAAAGATTCACAAGCACATCCATAAGCATGTGTACATATAGACACACTCACACACAACAAACATAATGCACACAACATGCTCATGCACAGACGCACCCTCGCACATGCACAATCACACACAAAAATACACATGCAAATAAACATGCACACACATACATGCGGATCCACACAAGCACATGTACAATGCATGCTTGCACACATGTATCTCATGCACGCTTGCATGTACCCTCGTGCACACACAAAAGAAAACACCCACACATATGCAACATACACACATTCACACACACACTAACACACACATAGACACATATATACACACAGTCACACACACATACGTGCATACACATAAACACACATGCATAGACACATGTAAATGCATACTTGCATGCACACACATGCTCATGCAGATGCAAACACACACCCTCACATGCACACATGCAAGCACACACCCATACTCACAACTATGTACATACACAAACACAAACATATATGCACACACATTCATGCACGAATAGACAAATGCACACAAACATGCAAGCACACATGCACACACACAAACTATCATAGACTTATTCATGAATACACACAAAATATGCACAAGCACATAGACAAATGCACATACTTAAAAATATAGATGTGCTCATGCCCACATACTCACACATAAAGACATGCACACACATATACATACACATGCCCACACACACAAAGACATACACACATGCTAAAATACACTAACACACACATGCACACTCATAAATGCATGTAGAACATCATATAGACACACACACACATAGATTTATACACATACATACACGCATGTGTGCATATGCATGCACACCTACAAACACATACACATGCACATACATATACACACACTCACACGAGCACACACATATATACACACATGTGCATGCATGCACACACACACATAAAGGTATGCTTAGGAATACACATATGCGCACACAAACAAACATAAATCCGCACACATCCACACACATGAACACTAAGATACACCCACACACACAAACAAGCATACATGTTTAGACACACATAGATACATGCACATATGCACGTACACACACATACACACATACAAACATACTCACATAAACACCCCCCCCACACACACACACACGTGTAGGCACTCACACATGAATGCACATGCTCACACATACATACAAAAACACAAACTTTCTCGTGCTTGCAAACACAAAGATAGACACACATACACATACATGCTTGCATAGTACAACCATATGCACACACACACCCCACACATATACACGCACACACATAGACATTTGTACCCACACACACACATAGAAACATGCATGAACACACACACATGCACTTAAGGACATGTACACACACATGCACGTACACAAACCAAAAAGCACATATGCACACATATAAACACACATAAGCATACACAAATGCACATGCATAAACACACAAATGCACACCCATACTCATGCACACATTCATATATGAGTGCACAGAGTACAAACACACACAGACACACATGAGCACACTTGTACACATGTATAATCACACATTAACATGCAAACACCCACACACACACAAATTCAAAAATACACACATATGAATGCTCACACCTATAAAGACACGCATGCATGCACATACACATAAGAAGAATGCACACAAATATGCACTGACATACACTCTCATATAGGTAGAAAGACACACACACACATGAACACACCCACATACATGCGTGTGCACACGCATACACAAAGAAAAACATATGCATATGCACATGCACATGCACATGCATACACAAACACATGCTCGTGCACACCCACTCAGACTCAATTGCATTCACATTCATGTAAATGCACACACATCTACACACTTGTGAACACACACACACCCACACACATGAACACACATGCATACATGCACATACATACACATGCATGCATGCATGCACACCTATACACTGACATGTGTTTGCATATGCTCACAATGATGGCCACACACACACACGTGCATAGATGCTTACACAATAGACACAAATGAATAGACCCGAGAATAGGCATATTCACATATAGATATATACATGCATACACAGATACGCACACACACCCACACTCATGTGTGTGTGCACACACACACACACGCATGCATGCATGTGCACATGCAAACATGTACTCATACATGTTTGAAAGAATTTACAAAGACACACCGCAAAAACAGATGCACATGCACATGCGCACACACCCATGCACACACAAATGCAAACGCATGTATATACACAAGTTCTCATGCTCATGCACATACATGAATGCACATGCACATGCACACACACAAATCTAGCACACAAAAGAATAGAAGTAAATGCTCACACATGCACACACATACAAATATGCATACTCATAAACACATGCACTTGTACTTGCATAGACACACACAAGCACACACAAGTCTGCACAAGTGCATACATCCACATGCACATGCAATCATATATGCACACACATGCTCACTCACGAACATCTACACAAACACCCTTGTGCACACACATACATACTCATGCACAAACACATGTGCATGCACATACACATAACCACAAACATGTACCAATGTACTTAAAAAAGTATAAACTTATATGCACAAACATAATCAGACATGCACATGCACAAACATACACAAGAACACAAATGCACGCATACAATTGCACACATGGACTACACATAAATACACATGCACACAATCACATACATACACAAATGCTTGCATGCAGATATACAAACACATTCACATACATGCAAGTGTGATTACAAGCACACACACACAAAAGTGCACACACTCAATTGCATATGTGCACAATCAAATTAACACATGCACATATACATGTAAATACACCCACAGCCACACACACACATATGCATAAACATGCGCATACAAATGCACACATGCAAAAATACTCACACATGCACAGTTATACACATATGTGCACACCCATGCATAGACATGCACATGCACACACACACACACACACACACATGTGTAACAAACCCCTACACATAGGCTTACACACACACACATTCACACTCATATGCACACACACACAAGCACACGCTTACATGCACGCACACATGCATATTCATACACATATACACATGTTCACATATACATGGTTCCACAAAAACACATGCCCAGCCAAGCACAGATGTAGACACACACATATATACACTTTTTTATAAGCACACAAACAAATGTATACACACACATAAGTATGTACATATATATACAGATGCACACATGCACATAAAAATACATAAACACACACACTTGAGCAAGTACACATAGATGTATACACGTAATCTAACATGCACACACACAACCACACGTACAATTGCATGCACACTCACACACACAAATATGTCCAAATGCACACATGCATGCATACACACATGCATAAGCACATACACATGCACTACATACACATATATGTGAATATAGACATGCACATGTACAGACAATCCACATGCATACACACATGTATGCACATTCACACATGAGCATACATATACACTTGCACAATTAAGTATCTACAAAGGTGCATAAAGGTTCACATGCACATGGAACATTGTGCACTCACATGCCCACACATACACATACATATACATGCACATAAACACATCATTTACATACACTCGTATACACAGAAGCACACACACACCAACATACAAACAAAGATGCACACACACGTACACACACATATGCACACACAAAAACATGCACATGGTCACACAAAGACACACTCACACATGCCCTTTCACATGCACACACACACACACTTGTACACATGCGCCTGTGTGCACACACACAATAACATGAACACATACTCACAGAATCATGCACGCACACACCCACATGCAAACAAACACACACACTTGCACACACACACACACACATGCACATAAACACATTTTTAAACACACTTGCATGCACATACACATGCACACATGGAAAAGTACACACACATGCACCTACACACACACATACGTATGCACATACATACATATGCACAACTACAAGCACACTTAGACATGGACACACACACACATGTGCGATCTTGCATATGCTCACACAAGAGCAAATACATGAATATGTACACACATGCATGCACATACACAAAACATAGACATGAACACACATAGGCACTCAAAAACACATACAAGCACATCCACAAATAAATAGAGAGGCATGCATAGGTACACACATATGTGCACATATGCTCAAACACACCCATACACACATGCACAAACAAACACAAGTGAATATTCAAAAGCACGCACACTCAAAGGTACACATTTGATTGACACCCATACACACACATATGTGCATGCATGTATGCACATACATTTCCACATGAATGCATGCAGGCATGCACAAACACACCGAAACCCACACAAACACACACTTGAACACACACACGTGCATGCGAACCCATAGACACATCATCCCACACACACATATACACACAAACACGTATGCAAAGGTCTACACACACAAACACGCATACTTGCACAAACCATGCACATTCTTGCACACATGCAAAGACAAGCAGACTCACAAATGCATGTGCACAACCAAACCAATAGAACAACACACACATGTATGAACAAACATACACATACAAGCACCCACAAAACAACACGTGCATGCATGCACACAAATATGAACATATACACACACACACACATAAGCGCACATACACATATCCTCACACACATGCATACACCAGCACAAACTTTCACACATGCACACAATTGCATGAAAAACATACACACACTTACAACCATATGCATAGGTGCACACACATGTGCACAAGCACATAAAAGGGCATGAATAGATATGCACAAATATACACACATGTATGCAAGCATGCACACACACCCATATGTACACACAAAAACAACACATAAGCTCACATGCACACACATATGCTCACATGCACACACAGATGTATACACACATGCTTACATGCACACACATGTACACACACACTCATATATATGAATATAGAAGCACATGCATATGTACAAACAAACATGCACACAAACTTATACACATTGATGCCCATGCACACACAAACACACACATCTGCATGCATACAAACAAACACAATGACATATGCACAAAAATGCACATATGCACACATATACCCATGCCCTTGCACACACATACACCAAGCACATGCACATACACACACATACACATGACCACACATAAACAAGCACACAAACATGCACACACACACATGGATGTGCACACAGATACAAGTGTGTATACACACATGCTTGTGCACACTTGTCATTTGCACACACACTAATGCATATACCCACACACAAACACGCACATGCAAACCCACATGTAAGCACACATGCCCACATACACCACAATATATGCACAAACATGCTCACACATAGATATCTATGCATACACATATGCATCCATATACACTCATACATATACCCATGCATATACCCACACACACACACGCATACACCAATACTGACTCTCTCTTTCCATTGCACATGCACATGCACACTCGCATGCAAACATAAGTACAAACATGCACATTCACACACACTTGCATACACATATGCATGAACACATGGACATGCATGTAGAAGCACAAGCTCCACTAATGCACACACACAAGCACACATTCACGTGCAAACAAAAATACATATGCATAGGTACGCACAAACACACATGCCCACATGCACCCCCAGACACACACTGACACATATATGCACACAATTGCACATACATGCATTGACATGCACACAAACACATGCAAGAACATACACACATGCACATGCTCACTTGCATGTACAAATTCTTAAACACACACACAAATACTTGCACATATATGCACATGCATAAACACACATGCCAACACCCACATCCATGAACAAACATGCACACTGACAAGAACAAGAACATGCTCCTATAAAAGCACAAACATAAACACAAAAACACACACACAAACATGCACAAAAACATGTTCACACGTACATGCACAATCACAAAATTCCATGTATACCCACATGCATACACACATGTGCATGCAAATGGACACATGCACATACACACACATTAGAGCATACAAACGCACACATACACACTCGCACATAAAAAAATTTGTGCACACACATACACATGCACATTCCCATGCATACATATAAGCACATACATGCACACACACACATACATGCGAAGATATGCACATCCTTACACATAGAAGCACACACACCTAGACACATGCACACACACACTCACACACATGCACATATGCATACACACATGCACATGCACACACATACTTGCATCGCAACGTACACCCCCATGCACACATACACCCAACATACCGACACAACCACACACATGCACACATGCATGCACGTGCACACATACATAAATGGACAACATCAACAACCCCTATATAGGCTTGCTTGCACACACAGATGCACGTGCTCACACCCATAAACCTACACACATGCACATATACACAGAAGCATGCATGTACAAAAATGCACCTTCATAACCATATGCACACACACACATACATGCATGCATACACATAGACTAAAAAACATTCATGTACACAAATACACACCCACACATTCATATACACACAAACACACACACTTGAAAAAACACAAACTCTTACACATAGGTGAAAATGCATAAGCATGAATGCACATCCACATACACACCTATGCTTATGCACACATGCATAAATTTTCATATCACAAATGTACATGTACTTACATGAGCACACACCCACATGCTTACATGCACAACTCATATGCAAACATGTGCACAAACACACACATGCACATGCACACACCCACAAACACACGCACACATGCATGCTTGCACACATAGTCATAAATGCACACACATATGCACACATGCATGCACCCACACACACAACACACACACACATGTACATACATGCACAAAGCCACAAACACCACACTAACACCCAAATACTCAACCAGATAAGCATATGCATTTACACACACACACACATGCCCATTTGTACATGCACACATGCATAACACTGTATATGCACATGTAGATATAAAAGCATGCACATACATGATGTGCACACACATGCACATAAATGCTAATGCACACACACCCACACACTCACACACACATGCACACATGCATATATGGACACAAATATGCATGCACACACATACATGCATATGCTCACAAAGATGCTTGCACCCACACACATGTATATTCGCACATACAAAAACACATGCATGCTCATATAGCACACATATGCTACCAACAAATAGACTTACACAAACATAGATACATACATGCACATAGAGACACAAACACTAATTCACAATCACACTTACATATACGCATGCACACGCATGCAACTGCACATGCATGCAGGTACTTACACACGCTCGCAAGCACATACAGGCTCAAATGCATGTACAACAATACACACCCACACACACACACGTGGACAGGTATATAAAAATAGCCACATGCACACAAACAAGTAGATACACAACACATTCATTAACACATGAATATGTTCATATATATATATACATAAACACACATGCATACACACATGCGTACACATGCAAATATATAATCAAAGAAAAATAAATTCCTATACATGCACACACACAAACATGCACACAAACACATGCATGCACATGCACATGAATGCACACAGACACATGCATAGTCATGCAAATATGCATACACATAAACACATACAATTGCACAAGCACACACATAAATGCATGAATTCACACACGCATAGATTCACAAGCACACACACACATGCATACACATGAAAAAAATCATTTGCACATACATACACACACCTTCACAAACACTTGCATGCACATAGAAACGCACAAATACATTCACACACATAAACATATACTTGCACATGCATAGCCATGCAGACAAGTATAGACATATGCACATTCATGAACATGCATATGCACACACACACACACACATATGTAAAACACAAACACATATGTACAAATACATGCACACACACACACACACGAACACACACATGTAAACACATAAGTTCATATGCACATGCACACACTGAGGAACACACACATATGAACAAATACAGGCACATACAAATGTATAGACAAACACAAATGTGCATGCACATCTAAGCACATGCATAGGCACTCATAGATGCACATGCTTGCACACTCAGGCACTTAGAAATGCACCATAGCATGGACACACGTAAATACACACTTACTCAAATACAAAGACATACACACATAAGTACACACACACATACACATGTACAAACATGTACACATGCACACATATATAAAAGCACAAACATAAACATGCACACACATATAAAAGCACAAACATAAACATGCACACACATTGACACACATAAAACCATGTAGACATAGATGCAGCCACCCACATGCACACATACACACACATGAACACAAGCACAGACACAAATACACACGTGCACAATGTGTCAACATACATGCATGTACTCACACACATACACTCATATGTGTCTATAAATACACACAGAGAATCATACACACACATGCAAATGCACACAAATGTACACATGCTCACATGCACACATATGCATATATGCACAAGCATGCAAACACACACATATACATACAAAAGCACTCACACATATATGCACAAACACATGCACAAAAATGCACACACACACACATAGAAGCACACACATGCATCAATATAATTAGATACACAAATAAAAAAACATGCACACACACACACACATACACACACATGCTAGACAATGGCACAAATGCACATGCAAATGCAAGTACATGGACACAAGCACACACGTACATGCACCTGTGCACATCAGCTTACATGCATGCTTATGTATACACAGACAAGCACACCCACTCAACAACACACACACATGCTGGCACACACTCACAAACATAAGCACACACATAACCATGGACACATGCAGATGCATACACACATGTAAATATATGTACAAACACACATTAAAATGGACACACATACATATGCACACATGCCTATGCACATATGCATGCCCATGGAAGCATGTCTGAACACACAAACACACATATATATGTACACACACTAGAGCATGTATTAACACATGTGCATATATATGCACACATGCACCCGTATAAATAGGTGTGCACGCATACACACACACACACACATACTCATACATGCATACTCAAATGCACACAAACATGCACAAGAACATACACATGGACATGCATACAGCCATATGTGATTGCACACACACACACACACTCACAATCCATATGCACACACATGCACTAACACACACATGCACACATGAACACAGATGAAGAAATACTTACACACATACACAAAGGAATGCACACATATTATGACAAGGTGCATAAAGATGCCCAAACAGACACATAGACATACACACACACACACACATAAGCATGGACACATACACACATGTATGCACACATGCACATACACACACATCAATATGGAAACACAAATATACACACAAGCGCACACACATTTATGCACATATAAGAATACCTATATTCATACATATGCACACACAAGCATAGCCACACATACACACACACACATACATAGACACAAATTCACAAAGGTACCTACACACATGGCTATTGCCAAGTACACACTTGCACATACACATGCATGTGCACACACACTGGCACAACCACACATGCACAAATGCACACACACACACACGTATACACACAAGCACATACTTATAAGGGTACACACACACAAGCATGCACACATGCATAAACATACACTTAGATACATATTCACTCAAGCATACACCTAGATCCATAAATATAGATGCACACACATCGAAACATTTACACACATGCAATATATACACACAAATACACATACACACATGCACACACACACACACATGAGTGCTTGCACACTCACACAAACACAAATACATGAATAGGAACACACACATAGGAAGTCAAAAACATGTGGATAGATGCTCACACAATTGCACTTAAAAGCATGTGCAAACACACATAGATGCTCATAAAGGTACACACACATACAAATACACACATATGCACACACACATGCACAAACAAATAGAAATTTAAACAATCACATACGATCCAAATAGAAAAATATAGACACAAACATGCATACGAACAAAAATATTTGCACACATACACACATGCATAAACACAAAGGTGTATACAAACACACATATACACACATGCATGTAAATGCACACACACACACATGCTTATACACATGAACAAACACACACACACACACACATGCACATACATATGCACACACAATAAGCATAAACATGCACATAGACATGCATGCATACCAATACACTAAAGTGCACACATCCACACACATACACAGACACACACATGTGCCAATGCATGCACACACACACACACTTGTGCACATGCAAATACACACATGCATGCACACACATGTACACATATATGCATACACATCTATGCCCATATGTACTAAAGCACTCCCATACACATGCACATACATAAGCAAACACACACACATATAATAGTAAACTTAAACTCTTAGGCTCACATATGCATGAACGCACGAATATACACATACATACACAACCACACATGCGCACACAAACATGCATCTACACATATACGCATGTAGACATGTCACACATAGATAGACATTCACACAAGAGTGCATACAAATGCACACATAAATGCACATGCACATAAACACATGTGCACAAACACACACTTGCAAACACATAAAAGCACACAGATGTAGTCACATGCACATGCACAAACACACATACACACACATGCATGTGCTTACACACATGCTCAACCTAATGCATACACATGAACACATGTACACACAATGACACACATGCATAGATACACATATGCATACACTAGTACTCACATGTGCACACATACATCCAAATGAATACATGCAAATACATGGAGGCACACATAGGCACAAACACATGCACATACTCAAGCACATAGACACACACACACACACACATGAACATATACAAAATCACAAACATGCACATGCACTCACACATGAACATACATAACAATATGCTTACACATATGCTTACATGCACACACACTCACACACACACGCATGCACTCGTCCATGCGCACACACTAGTGCACACTCGCACACACCTGTAAACACACATTCTCTTACTTACATGCTTAAGCGCACACACTCTCAAACTTACATAGACAAACACACACACACACACATGCACATGCATGCATACAAAGAAGCACATTCACAAACACACTCAAATGCACATGCACTAACACACACATACACACATAGATACACACTTGCACTTACATAGGCACAAAATAGTAAACACACATAAATCCATACATTCCTATTTTAGTGCACAAATGCATGCAAATGAATGCACCCACATACTCATATTCCATGCACCTATGCACACGTGCATGTAAAGGCTCACAAACATGAACACACGTGTGTGCACAAACACATGTGTGCAAGCACAGACACATGCTCACAAACACAAATGATGCATACACAACTATCCACATGTACATGTGTGTACATACACATGCACACACATGGAGATGTTCATAAGAACATATAAACACACAACAAATGCTTGCACAAGCACACACAAATGTACACACACACACACATTCACAAACACATCCATACAAACACATGCTAACATGCACTAACCCAGACACACACAAACCACACACACATGCATGGGCACACACACACACACAATCTTATGCACTCATACTCAAAAACACACAACCACACACATACATAGACAAATATGCACACACACACACACACATGTGCAAATGCATGTTGACACACACACACAAATGTATACACAAATAAACACACGTGCATCCATAAACACAAGTAGACACATACATGAATATATACACACATACATTCAAAATGACCATCAATGGATCTAGATCTAATCATAGATAGATATAATCTAGATCATTAGATCAAAAATTGGATAGGTTGTACTGATGATCGAGATATTATTCACAAAGGTAGAAAGCAGTCATTCGATAAAGACTTAATTTTAAAAAACAAATGTAACTTAAAGCATCACCAAAAAAACTAAATCAAATATTCATAAATCATGATAATCCTATGTGCAATAATTACAAAAAAAAGGTTCAACATGTTAATCATATAAATATTTAGAAATATAATTCTTTGTAGATTGGTCAATCTGCAAAAAAATATGATCTTTGGCTAAAAAGTTGGTAAGTTGAGCATTGAAGTATTGTACATGCATGCACACACAAACACACATACACATGCACACAAACACATGCACACACATGCACACACAAGTGCACATGCACATGCACACACACAAATATACATGCACATGTATACAAAAACAATCACCTATGCACATAAGCAAAAACACCAACACAAACACACACATGCATATATACACAAACAAACAAAGATGTGCACCCACACACATTGGAGCACACACATAGATATGCACATGTACATATGCTCACACAAGCACACACATGTGCTCATGCACACAATCACAAGCATACACACAGGCACTCACACAAACATGCACACACACAAGCAAGTGCATACACACATAATAATACACACAAGCATGCACACGTACACATGCACACATACACACACATAGAAATGTATGCACATGCACATGCACACAAACACACGCATGTAGACGCACATACATAAGCAAACACACACATTCGCATGCACATGAACACACATGTACATGCTTATGCACACATGCATGCATACGTCTACATATAAACAAATATCCAAAGATGCTCACATACACACAAATGAGCTCACATATATGCAGTTGCATGCATATATACACAGACATGAACACACATAGAAACACACACACACACACACTTGCATGCATGCATGCACCCACATACACACTCACATACATATCACACAAGCCCACACGTGGACTCAAGCGCACAAATACGTGCACATGCAAATGAAATACATGCACACACAGTAGGCACATACATATATACATATAGACACACACACGAAGGCACATACACAGACACCCATATCAACACAAATAAACACTCTAATGCAAATACATCCACATACACATGCACACTCACATAACCATGCACACACATGTATGAAGACTTTCACATGCATGCACATAAACACACACACACACACATGAACACAAACACACTCACATGGGCACACATGTACACATATGTACACACACAAGCACATGGGAATACATGTACACACACATGCATGAACATGTGTCCAATCACATGCATGCACATGTGTGCACACACACATACACAAAAACCTCCATGCACACGCATACACACACATTCATGCACATGCACACACACACACACACACACTAACATGTGCACACTCAAAGACACACAAATATAGATGTACAAACATATACACACATAAAATACACACACACACACATACACACACATGTGCACACTTATGCACCCAAACACACACACATGGACACACAAAAGAACACACGTGCATCTAGGTGTGCACACACAAAAACACACTTACACACATGCATACACAAGATCACCTCCATACAAATAAACATGCATGCACACACACACACACCCATGCACACAATGCACATGCACATTCACAGTAATGAATACACACGCGTGCATGCAAAAACAAATGCATGGACATGTGCACGTGCACACATAAGCACACACATGCATACATAAACTCATAAACATACACACATGTATGCACTCATGCACAAGCATACTCTCTCTCTCACACACACATGTCCACACACATATACATGTGCATACACATACACATGCACATAAGCACACACATAAGCCCATGTACACACACACATTCTAACATATACTTATACATGCAAGCATACATATGCACACACATAAACACACTTACACACTCACACACAAACGCACAAACACAAACATACAAAAATACACAAATATAGGCACACACATGCATGGACACATTTGCACACGCTTGTGCACGAGCATGCGCACACATGCACACACCAACAAACAACTACACATGCACATACTCATAAACAAACACACATGCAAACATACACACACAGACACATACATAGACAAACACATAAGCACACATACACACACAAACTACAGCACTCACACAAACATAGATATAGATGAAAACAAGCACACACATATACACACATATGTTCATATACACACATACACCCAAACACACATGCACACATACATGTGTAAGTACACAAACAAATATGGACACGAGTGCACACACAAGCAAAAATAGATGAACAAACACACACATAGCTGAACTCATATTTGTGTGCACATACACACATTGATATATGAACACATGCATGTAGAAACATGGATACATGCATACACATGTAAATGCACACACACCAAGAAAAACATGCACACACACACATACATGTAAATGCACACACATATGCAAACATAAACACACATGAATGTACACATACACACAAACACATGCACATGCATAGAGACATACATACAAACATCCACACACCTACACACTCATAGATGCACTCATATGAAGACATATAAGCACACATATTGTGCACATGCACGTGCCCATGCACACACACACATGAATGCATACAAAAAGCCACAACCAAATATGCTTACACACTCATGCACACATACATACAAGCACACACATGCATAGACATAGACATTCGCACAGGCACACACACATTCACACACTAATATATGCACACACACACACACATGCAAACAACACAAACACATACACACACACATGCACCCGCACATATGCACAGGCAAACAAACACACATAGATGTATAAGAACACATACAAAGGTACACATGCACACACACACACACATTTATGCATATACACACACGTGAAAACTCATGGACACACACACACACTTGCTCATACATAAACATGCAAACATACAGACCCACATGTATCTAGAAACACAAACACACACACACACATGCATGCATATACACATTCATACATATAGACACACACATTTGAACACATGCAAACACGCCCATGCACAAACATGCAAATGTAGAAACACATATGCACGCATGCATGAATGCATGCATGTACACATGCACACAAACTTACATAGACATATGTTTGCACACATGCACATGTACACAAATACAGGAACATAGCCACATACACTTGTGCATATAGAGATGCACACATGCACCACACACACTTCCATTAACACTCACAAAAGAACACACACACATGCACATACATACAAGCATACAAAGCAAGGCAACCACACACACATGTAAGTAGATGCACTTGCACATTCACACGACCACACCCAAACACATGGACACATGCATATAAAGAACAAATATAGATACACATAGATGCATTCGCATATGCACAAACATGCACTCATAGACACATACACACAAACATAGATGCACATATGCACTCATATATGTGCAGATGTATGCACATGCACACACATGCATATGCAAGCATACACACATAAGCACACATTAATGCACCTAAAGACACAGAAGTACACACACACATGGACACTTAGACCTACATGTGCATGCATACACACACACATGCACATAAACACAAACAAATGCACATACACATGTGCACATAAGCAACAAACATGCATTCACACATACACACATGTACACCCACACATATATGCACAAAAATTTACACTTATGCACACACACACATGCATATATGGACATGCATACACATGCACACACATACATACTCATGCTTCCAAACACACACACATGCACATGTACACTTCTATGTGTACCACTCATAAGCACATGCACACATAAATGCACACACACATGCAAGCACACACCTAAAAGCACAACACACGCAAGCATGCAAACAAGCACGCACTCATACACACATGCACACATGCACACACACAAGCATAATCACATACTTTCATATACACACATACACACACATAGACCCACACATAAATATGTTCTTATGTGCACACACAATTGCACAATAACACATGCACTCACATACGCACACACACACACAAGCACTCTCACACACATGCATATTCACACTTTTTTGTATGCACACACATGCACACACCAACATGTAGTTACGCACAAATACATGTACACAAATACTCAAATGCACACACACACACATAGACCCACACATAAACATGTTCTTGTGTGCACACACAATTACACAATAACAAATGCACTCGCATACATACACACATTCTCACACACACACATATTCACACTTGTGTGCATGCACACACATACACAACCCATACAGTCACACACAAATACATGTACACAAATACTCAAATGCACGCACACGCACATGCATGCACACGTGCATGCACCCACTTGCACAAGCACATGCACAAGTACATGCACATGTTGATCTGCACACACATGCACATCGACAAATGCGTGCATAAGCACATACACATGCATAAACAAATGCATGTATATGCACACACATGTGCATGCACAGATGTGTGCACAAGCACAAGCACACACAAACAATTGCCCACACACATTAACATGAACATTCACACAAGCACAGGCACACACATACCCACATAAGTGCATATACACACATACACACAAGCATGCATGCAAACATACACACACATGAACATGCATACACATCCACATGCATGCCCATGTATGTATGTGTACACACACATACAAATAGGCACACACACACACACAAGCATGCATATTAGCACACTCACAAACTGACACACATATGCACAAACATGCAGGCATACATATGCATGCAGATAGACTTATACATGCACATACATACATGCATCCCCATAACCCCACATACACATAATGTACACACATTGACATGCACACATATGTAAATACATACATTCACATGTTTGCATACACACACACACACCCCCCCCCCTATATAGGAACATGGTCATGTACATGCACACACATGCTCACACACACAAATAGGCACACATGCACACATGCAAACATGCACAAGTAAACATGCATGCACATGCCCATAGGCCAATAGACATGTGTACATGCATGCACGAGTATGAATAATATATACATAGGAACACACACTTGTGCATGTACACACATACCCATGCCACACATGCACATGCACATGCACATATATGCTTATATGCACACACTCCCAAGCACACATATGTATACACATGCACATACACACAAGCACACACACCCACACACATGCTTTCATATAGGCATATGAACACACAAC
Source organism: Vanilla planifolia (assembly GCA_023846275.1). Taxonomy (NCBI): domain Eukaryota; kingdom Viridiplantae; phylum Streptophyta; class Magnoliopsida; order Asparagales; family Orchidaceae; genus Vanilla; species Vanilla planifolia. The sequence goes on along the minus strand of JAIUJO010000245.1, from coordinate 699,510 downwards.
ACATACACATGCACACATTTAAATAAATATACATGCACACACATATATGACATGAACACACACATGCACACACCTACAAATGCATGCATGCTTGCACAAATACACAAAATGCACACATGCTTGCACACATACAAACATGCACACATGCATGCGCTAACACACGCACAAAAGGACACACGTGATCACGTAGACTCATGCCCACACACACACATACACACATGCACACATGCTCATGTATGCACATGTACAAACATGGATGCACACACTCACATACACTCTTCCATAATATGCACTTGCACATGCACATAGATACACACACTAATGTAAGCATAAGCACATACACACACACACATGTGCATAGGTATAAGCACACATATATGCACACATAAAGGCTCATAGACATGCACACCCATGAATACACACATGTACATAAGCATGCACATGTATGCATACACACACTTGCATGCATGCAAATACACACATATGAACAATCATGCACACAAAAATACACACATAGCATGCACAAACACACATTCACACAGACACACACACAAGAACCTACACACATATAAGCACAAATAAACATATATGCACATGCCCATATACTGATGCACACAAATAAACATATGCACTTACACACATGCTTGCACGCACATGGTTGCACATAAGAACACTGAAACACAAACATGTTCATACATACACATAGATAGAAACACACGTGCACACAAATGCAAATGCACAAACATATATGCACAAACATAGATGCATTTATACAAGCACTCATGCATAGACACACACACATGTATACACACAAAAACACATTCGCATATGGGTGAATTCGCACACACACACACAAACAAACACGTACTTGCTCACATACACATGCGCACACACTCACCATGTAGATATGTACACATGCAAACATGCACACATGCTCACACCTATAGATGCAAACACATACAAGTAGACATGCTCACACATTTAGATGCAAACACAAACACATGCATATGTGTGCATGCACCCACACATAGAAACACATACACATACACATGCACACACACACACACTCATGCACATGCACCCATGCATGCACACATACACCCACAAACACATGCATAAAGACATGGTGCATACAAACACATGCAAATGCATACACACACACTCACACATGAACACACACAATCACACAAACACGCACAAAGGTGCACATACATATACACACATGTGCATGCATAAGCATAAAAACATATTTAAACACAGACACACACTCACACCCGTGTTCGTATGTGCTCACACACACATATTAGCATGCACAACAACACACACCACCCGGCACACACACACACACATGAAGACTCACACACATGTGCACATGCACACACAAAAATTGATACATACATTTACAAATATGCATACATACACATGCAAGTAGACACACATACACACACACATAGACACATGTATGTGTGCAACCCTACACACAAACTTGCAAACATACACACATGTGCACACATAAAAAAACACATGCACTCACACATTCGAATACACACACTAATACCTATATAGAAACATGCACATGTGCACAAACACATATATGGATGCACATGCACATGCACATGCACACACACACATATGTACACATGCTCCCAAACACATACACATGCACATGTACACTTTTATGTGCACACTAACACACTCACAAGCACATGCACATGCACCCATATATGCACACACACATGCAAACAAAGACATACAAGCATACACTTGAAAACACAAAAAGACACACAAACATGCAAGCAAACATGCACTCGCACACACACTTGCACACACACAAGCATAACTACATACATATACCCACACACAAACACATATAAACCCACACATAAACATGTTCTTGTGTGCACACACAATTGCACAAGAAGACATGCACTCAAAAGCATACATACACTCATACACACAAGCACTAATACACACACACACATATTCACACTTGTGTACATGCACACACATACACACAAGCACTCACATGCACACACAGACCTATAGACATGCACACATACATGCATGCACATGTGCATGCACCCAAATACACAAACACATGCATACATGCACACTCATGCACAAGCACGTGCACACTTTCATGTGCACACACATGCACACCACCAAAAACTTGCATAATCACATACACATGCAAAAACACATGCATATGTACAACACACATGCACACCCACGTGTGTGCACAAGATAAGCATACAAAAACATGCACACACGCATGAACACACACATTCACACACACACACACACACACATATACACACATGTGCATGTAAACACACATACACATAAGCATGCATCAAAACTTACAAACGTAAACACCCACAAACATGAACATACATATGCATCCACATGCACATCCATGTGCATGTGTACACACACATACAAATAAGTACACACACCACCCAACACACATATGCATAAAAAAGCAGCCAGACACACCCACACAAACACATTTACACACACACACACACACATACATGAATGAATGCACACAACCCCACATACACAGATGTGTATACACACACATGCATACACATGCAAATACATACATTCACATGTTTGCATACACACACACACCCACATATAGAAACAAGCTCATGCACATGTACACATGTGCTCACACATACACAAGCACACATGCACACATGCAAACACACACAAGTAAAAATGCATACACATGCCCACATGCTAACAGACATGCGTACATGTATGCACAAGCATGAATAGTATATACATCAGAACACACATGTGTGTCTGTGTGTACACACATACCCCTACCCATACATGCACATGCACGTGTAGGCTTATATGCACACACTCCCAAGCATACATATGCATACACACAAATATGCATAAGCACACACAATTTCATACAGGAATACATACACACAACACAGGCACACACACACACATGCGCACATTTAAACACATATACATGTACACACATATATGACACGAGCACACACATGCACACACGTACACACCTAGAAATGTGCACATGCTTGCACACTTGCTTACACACATGCACATATGCATGTATTGACAAACACACACAAAAGGACACACTTGTCACACTTGGACTCATGCACCCACACACATACTACACACATGCATAGACATGCTCACATATGCACATGCACAAACATGCATGTGCACACTCACACACACCCTCAAGCAATATGCACATGCATATGAATATAGACACACACACACTCACACACTAATGTAAGCTTAAGCACATGCACACATACACACACACATACATAGGTATAGACACACATATATGCACACACAAAAGCTCACAAATAAACACACCCATGGATACACACATGCTCATAGACATGCATATGCATACACACACAAGAATGCATGCAAAGGCATGTATATGCACAATCATTCACACACAAATAGACACTAGCATGCACAAACACACATTCACACACACACACAAAAACCCACACACATATATATAAATGGCCACATAAAGATGAATACAAATAAGCACATGCACACACACATGCATGCACATGTACACGTGCATGCACACACTTGCTTGCACATAAGAACACTAAAACACACACATGTTCATGCATACACATAGATAGAAACACATATGCACACACATATATGCAAAATCACACGTGCATGCAAACACTCATGCACACATGCATAGACACACACACACATGTATACACACACAAACACATTCACCTATGTGTGAATACACACACGCACACACAAACAAGCACATACTTACACACAAACATATGCACACATGCACACACACATGTAGATATGTAGACATGCACATGCATGCATGTTCACACATATAGATGCAAACACACACAAGCAAACATTCTTACATATTTAGATGCAAACACACACACATACACATGCTTGCATGCACCCTTGCACAGAAACACATGCACATGCACCCATACACACACATGCACATGCACCCACACATGCACACACATATCACAAACACATGCACAACAAGCACAATGTGCATATTAACACATGCATATGGACACACACTCACATATAGATGCAAAACACTCACACAAACAAGCACAAAGACACACTTACATATACACACATGTGTGTGCACATGCATAAAGACATATGCAAACATAGACACACACTCACACCCATGTTGATATGTGCTCACACACACACATTAGCATGCACACTAACATGCTCCACCAAACACATGTGCACACACATGAAGACTCACACATATATGCACATGAACGCACATAGATTGATATGCACATTTACAAATATTCACACATACACATACATGTAGACACACATACACGCACACATAGACACATGTACACGTACAACCCCACACCCAAACTTGTATACAGACGCACACATGGAAACTCACATGCACTCAGATATTTTGATGAACACACTCACACCTATACAAGAACATACACATGTGCACATGCACGAGCACACACACAAACCCATACACACATGCATAAAAATTAATACAAACACAAGCACATGCTCATACACATGTAAGCTTATTCACACACATTTAAAAGCACACACATACACATATGCAGATGCACACATATCTATACACATGCATTCATGCAAGCAAATTCAAACAACAACACAGACACACACATACACAAACCTACTAATGAGCACATACACACATGTACTTGCACACTCATGCATACACATGCATACAAACACATGCACCCACATACACACACCAAGAAACACATGTGCTCACTTGTCAACTCATGCACACATACACATACATACACAAACGTACACATGCATGCACATGCATAAACACATATGCAAATAAAGACACACACCCACACCCATGTTCGTATGTGCTCACATACACACATTGGCATGCACACCAACACACACCAGCCAATACGTGAACACACACATGAGGACTCGCACACATGTGCACATGCACACACACAAATTGATATGCACATTTACAAATATTCACACATACACATGCATGTAGACACACATACACAAATATATAAACGCATGTACACATACAACTCTGCACCCAAACTTGTATACACATGCACACATGTGCACACAAGGAAAAACACATGCACTCAAATATTTGGATGCACACACTCGCACCTATACAAGAACATGCATATGCACATGCACACACATAGTCCCATACCCACATGCATAAGCGTGCACAACATATACATATGAACACACACATACATACAGTCACAAACACACACTCATACACATGTAGGCTTATTCACACACATTCAAAAGCACACACACACACACATATGCACATGCATACAATCTCTACACATGCAAACAAAACACAGACAAAAAATGTATAAACCTACTTGTGCACACATACACACATGTACTTGCACACTTATGCATGCACATGGACACACACACACACGCACCCACATACACACACACACACACATACCAAAGAACAGATGTGCACACATGTCAACTCATGCACACATACACATACAAACACATGAACACATGCAAACACACATGCACACAAACGTAGACATTCACATACACGCTCAAATTTGCATGTGCAAACTCACAAACACCCTCCCACAAACATGTGCTTCCACATCCACACACTCAAACACAAATGCAAGCAGAGGCACAAGCACAGGAATGCACGTACATACAAAGGTTCATATACATGCACACCCATGCAAACACACATGCATGCGCATCAACCCATGTGAAAATACACTCACACACTCGCATGTATGAACATAAATGTTCAAACAAACACACATAAGTATGCACACATGCAAATATACACACCCACACACACACAAAAGCACAATCTCACACATTTGCACATGCCAATACAAATTCAAACAAACACATGCACACACATACACATGCACATGTACACGTGCATGTACACACATGTCTACCTACATGAACAAACAAACACACATGTGTATGCATACATGCAAATAGAAATACACATGTGCACACATGCACACACATGTACACACATACAAAGACTCTCACATAGGAACAAACATATAAGCGCAAACACACATGCATGCAAGCACATACGCACATTCACACATGCACATACATTCACACAACTATGCATGCACACACACAAACATGAACTCATGCACAAACACATGCATCAACACATGCACATGCACATGTAGACATGCATACACACGTATGCACACACACTCATATATGTCGACATGTATACACACATGCACATCCATCCAAAAACACAACAACATGTACATGAACACACACACACGCATGCACACTTATAGGCACACATACAGGCGGACAGACATGCACATCAAAAAATTTTGTACAAGCATAATGCATATATAGACATGTGCACATGTACACACCAATACACATGGTCACATGCATGCACACACACAAGCACACATAGACACATGCACATTTGTACTAGTAGACACACACATTCACATGAACACATACAAAGACACACACCCATAAACCCACATGTGCATGCGCATACACACATGCACTTATACAAACATATACAAACCTACACACCCATACACATGAACACACACATGCACATATGCACTTACATACACATCCATGTGCATACATGCACATGCACACAAACGCACACACATGCACACACAACATGACAAACACACACACACACACATACATACAGACACACATACTCACACATACATGCATGCGTGTGCATAGTACAACTTATACATGAACATATACATGCACTCACATTCAATCACACACACACAATCAAACATATGCACTCACGTAGACATGCACACACCACACTAGAACATGCACATGCATACACACATGCACACACACATAAAAGCACACATCCACACATGCAAACACACACAAACATGCATACGCATGCACAAGCATTTACATGTATACACACATAGACCCACAGACATGCATACACACGTATGCATAATGTACAACAACAAACACACATGCAAGTGCACACATATACACACACATGCACATACACACATACTCAAATGTATAAACTCAAAACACCTACACACACACATACATTTGCACATGAACACACACACATGTCCATACACCCACATATGTATGCACACACATATGCATGTAGATATGCACGCATGTACCCACACACATGCGTACGCACACATATTCAAGTAGGAACACATGTACATCCATGCGTGGAAGTGTCCCCCAAGCATTTGCACATACACATATGCACACATAAACAAAAAACATGCACACACACACACTTGCACTTGCATATGTAATCACATGCACACACACTCAAATGCATACATATGGACATGCATGCATGTACAAGCAAGCTTGCACGCACACACATTGACACACATCCATAATCATGCACACAATAACAAAGGCATACAAGCACATAAGTATGCATGCACATGTGCACAACCAACACACACTCATGCACACACATACATAGGCACACGCATACAGACACACAAACATAGAATTATGCACACGCACATGCACATGTTGAAACACATAGTAATACTCACACACATTAATGCCTACACACACATGCACATATAGCAAACACAAAGATACGCAAACTCACTCATCTACATACACACACAAATACACACACCAACACACACATATGCTAGAATCCCCATATAAATGCAAAAACACACTCCCCCATACATATAAACTTGCACACACACATATACGCACCCACACACCCTCACACACACAAGCATGCCCAAGCATGCATGCACACCTACATGCACACATGCACATATGTATGTAAAAACACATAAATGCATGCACACATGCATGTACAAAGTACACTTGCAAGAATGCATGTACAAACAAATGTATCATAAACACAAAAGAACACACGAATAAGCACAGGTACACACACACATGCACACCTATACACATGCATACTCACCCACACACAATCACATGCAAATGCACTCATATAGATGAACACACACACACACATACACACACAGACATGTATATACACATGCACACACACAAAAATATGCACATAGAAACACACACACACACACATGCCCATACATAGGCACACAAATGCACACACGTGCACATATGCATAAACACACAAATGTAAAGGGACAAGCAGACACAGAAAGACATATAGGCATGCACACACACATGCTCATACACACATATGCTTACACACATGAACACACACATGCATGTACAAACACTTGCACACACAATGACATACACACACATTTAAGCACATGTGTAGCCATGTAGATACAAGAACCCATGCATGCACTAACATAAGCATGTACATAAGAACAAACATTGGCACACAAAAACACATGCATGCTCAAGCACACACATGCACATACACAGGCACCCACACACATACACAAAAATACACACGCATGCACACATAAGCACACTTGCATGCACACACATGTGCACTACACACATATACATACTCATACACAAACACATATGCACATATGCACAAAAACATAAATATATTCCCATACGCAAGCATGCACACAAAACCACACACATACACACATATGCACCTAAACACATATACACAAAGACCGACACATGCCCATACATAGGCACACAAATGCACACACGTGCACATATGCATAAACACACAATTGTAAAGGGACAAGCAGACATAGAAAGACATATACGCATGTACACACACATGCTCATACACACGTATGCTTACACACATGCACACACACATGCATGTACAAATACTTGCACACACAAAGACATACACACACATTTAAGCACATGTGTAGCCATGTAGATACAAGAACTCATGCATGCACTAACATAAGCATGTACATAAGAACAAACATTGGCACACAAAAACACTTGCATGTTCAAGCACACACATGCACATACACAAGCACTCACACACATACACAAAAATACACACACATGCACACATAAGCACACTTGCATGCACACACACACACGTGCACTCGCACACATATACACACTCATACACAAACACATATGCACATATGCACACACACATAAATATATTCCCACAAGCAAGCATGCACAAATACATATGCATGCACACAAAAGCACACACATACACACATATGCACCTAAACACATATACACAAAGACCCACACACCCACTTAAACTCACATAAATGCATATGCAAGCACATACACACAAATACACAAACACACATACATACACACAACCCATTGCCCTATGCAACGTGAATGCAAAAATCCTTTCGAAATTACTCGCTTCTCGCTTGGCTCCTCTTCTCCCGACGATTATTTCGGAGGAACAATCGGCAGTGGTCAAAGGACGATGCATCACCGACAACATACTTTTAATGGAAGAAATGCTGACCCGGTTGAACACTCGACGTCGACATCGCAACGTCATTCTGAAGCTCGACTTCAAATCTGCATTTGACAGGGTTAACTGGTCGTTTTTGATTGCGGCACTGCGGGCAAAGGGTTTTTGTTCGAATTTTTGTTCGATGGTTATGAATCTACTGGAGGCAACCCGTCTATCAGTTTTGCTGAATGGCTGCCCGAAAGGTTATTTTCAACCTTCCTGCAGTGTTCGGCAAGGAGACCCACTGTCACCTGCATTATTTGCAATTGTCATCGACGTCTTCAGTCAGAACCTGTCGAGCGCCTTCCAATCGGGGCGCATTGAATATTTTTCTTCCCCCCGGCAGTGTAGCCCGATCTCACACCTGGCATACGCTGATGATGTAGCCATCTTTACAACCATCCGCAAAGCTTCACTCCGTCACCTTGCTAGAAGCATCAACACGTTTCTGAAGGCTTCCAGGTTGGACCTCAATAAGGAGAAATCGTCCGCCATACATGCCAAGTCTTCATCCTTATCTGGGAATGTTCGTGTTAAATCCATCCTGGGTTTTCCCTCGGCGAAGATGTCTTTGCTTTATTTGGGCTGCTGGCTTGATACCAGGCGTTCCCGCAGCCACCTATTCCTACCTCTGGTTGACCGAGTGAAATCACGAATTGCGTCTTGGCAAAACAAACTCCTTTCGATGGGTGGGAAGAAAGTTCTTATTAACAATGTTTTGAGCTCGATGTCTGGGTACATTGCGGCTGCAATGGCCCCTCCCATGAAATCGATAAGGGTGGTCAATAGCTCGCTTGCTCGCTTTTTTGGGGCAAGACAAAGGACACAAATAATCATCATTGGGCTGCATGGCACAGGATTGTGTGGCCTGTGGATGAACAAGGTATTGGTATAATCAATTTTGAGGTACAGGCTCTGGCGTACTCGGCGAAGCTGTGGTGGCGGCTCCTCCACATTTCTAATCTTTGGACCAAGTTTTTTTGTCAGGCGTATCTCACGAGGGAGAACCCATTCCAGCTGAAGCATCGCGTTTCTCCCGTTTGGCATAGCCTGGTAAAATTTAGGGCATTGATTCCGGTCTGTTCGGAGGAAGAAGACGACGGCTCGTCCACGGGTTAAGCTCGGGACGCGTCGCCCGGTTCGGTTGGCGTGTCCGGTTTGATTGGCGTTTCCGGTTCGGAGCTGGACCAGATTCTTGGTTTAGTTCCATTTGGTTTGAACTTGGTGGATGAATTAAGCGGTTTGGTGGGATGGCTTGATAAATGCTCGGACCCGTATGGAGGATTTTCCTTTGTAGCAGCCTATGACATCTTGAGCAAGATGACGTTACCTTCCATTCCCAAGCATTATGATAATCGACTCCTTTGGCATTCTAGAATTCCAGAAAAGGTTTCCATCTTCATGTGGCGCCTATTCAACAATGCGCTGCCTCTTCCTTTGAACTTACAAAAGATGAATATCTCACTAGCGCCGAAATGCCCTTTCTGCCCCGACGTGGACACAATGGAACATATCTTTTGGCGCTGTCGTATGGTATACCCAACTTGGCAGTGGTTTGGCCGTACCCTGGAGGTCTATGATCAAACTAATCTCCTTGAGCTGGTGCAACATTGGTGGTCACGCAAATCCTCTCTCAAATCACTTGCATTTTCAATTCCAGCGCAATATGTTGGTTTGCTTGGAAGACAAGGAATGCGGCACTCTTCTCAGGCACATGCTGTAGGCCAGACAAGTTTCAGTGGGAAGTCCAAATTTTCTTAATTTCTATGTACCACATGCGAGCTGGGAAACTCCTTGGCATTGAAAGTCTCCTTCTTAGGAGACTGGGTCTTATGTAATATTTCTATCAGTAATAAGAAAAAGGAATGTTATAAAAAAAAAACACATACATACACACAAGCATGCATGCATGTGCACACACATACATACACACATCCATAGACACATACAAACTAATGCACACACAAACTTACCCAACACATGCATATGATTGCAAACATGCATGCACACAGAAACACACACACATACATACATATGTACACACACACTCACATGTAGATATACACCAATGCACATACTCAAATATATAAGCACACACACAAACACAAACACACATGTGCACACAAGTGTAAAACTAAGAAAACACACCCATATGCATATGCAAGCCCATATAGAAAAGCATGCATGCACTCAAAACTGCATAAATACACAAATCCACACATGTATACATATGAATGCACATACACACACATATGCATACAAATTTGCATATGTGTTTGCATACATATAGATGCATAAGCATGCACACATGTAGACATGCATGCCCATATGTGCATACACATGCACACATATGCACTTGTAAATACATTAATGCACACATGCACAAGTGCATGCAAATGCACTCATGAACAAATAGGCACACGAACATGCAGACACATACACACACTCACACAAGTATGAAGGCATGCACACACACACACGCACACACATAGTGACACCCACATGCATACACAATCACGAATGCACACACCATAACACACATGAACATGCATACATACCCAAACACACAAGCACATGAATGCATACACACATGCATGCAGACAAACACACACACAAGAACATATACACAAACGAACAAGCTGTACATAGGGGTACATGAATACACATATACACAGGCACATACTAAAATGCATGCACAAGCAAACACACACAAGAAAAAAGTCTTAATGTGCACCAACATGCACATGCACAGACAAATGCACACACAAACATGCATGCCAAATTACACACAAATCCATTAACAAACACAGATGCACATGAACACTCTAAGTTGCACAAAAGAATGCTCATGCACACATACTCATGTATGCACACACACACACACACACACACACACTCAACCACACATGTACACAAACATGCAACCACACATACAAATGCACACACTTGTAGACATACACACAAGCACATAAACAATCACAAATAGACACATGCACACACATGCACACATATACACACACACATCCATGCATGCACACAAGCACAGACACACCCACACATATGCATGCAAATAGGCATTCAAATAAAACTTCTTGCACTAAGCAAAACACATAGACAAGCAAATAAAGATATGCATATATGTACAAAAAGACACACACAGATGAACACATGCATATATACACATACACACATGCACACACACATGTATATGCACAAGCATACACATGCAAAAAAATGAACATGCACACACACACACACAGACACTTGCACATGTACGCACACACATAGTCCTACACACAAACATGCACATACACATTTACACACACACAGACCAACACATGTAAACACATTGACAAATGTTTGCATGCACACACACATACACATATGAACTAACACACAAACCCATGCACACATAAACACACAAGTGCACATGTGCACATATGCACACATGCATGCACATGCACAACACTTTCATACCCCCACACACACATACACATGGACATGTATTAAAAATGTAAACATGCATGAACAAACACTCATGCATATGTATTCACACACACATGCACACACAAACGCACATATACATAACACACACATACGTAAACACACATACATACGTCAATATGTGTGTTTGTGTGTGTTTGCATGCATGCACATATGTAAACCCGTACACACATGCACATACGTAAACACACATATATACACAAACATGCAAGCACATACATGCTCATGTAGATGTGTGCAAACATATACACACACATGCATAAAAACATGAAAATGCATGTAAACACACAAGCAAAAGCACACACACAAACATGGACAAATACTCGTGCACAAGCACATGCATATGCACGTGCACATGGACACAAATGCACACATGCATAAGCATATACACACATGCATACAAGCACTCACGAACATATACACATACAAACAAACACAGATTCACACATTTATGCAAGCACATAGATGCACATGGACTAGCACACAAACACATACACACATGAATTCATAGATGCACATGCACACATGTGCACTCAAGGCATAATATTTATGTACACATGTGCACACACACATGCACATAAGAATGCACATGCACACTCACATGTACACACACAAACATGTTAATACACACACACACATGTAAAAACATGCATACAAAAACACATACAAACAAACAAACCCACATATGCATAAACACACACGCACACATGCAAACACATGCTTACATGCACACCCATGTGCACATGCTCAAATGCACACACACTCACACATATGCACATACACATGCAAACACACTTATGCACACACATGTACATATGCATACACACATGCAAAAAGGCATGCACATACATAGGCAAGCACACACACAAAGATGTATACAGATAAGCTTATACATATGCATACATACAAGAACAAACATACACATACATCCACAAAAACAAACTAAACATGCATACATATGCACTCACACACATGTATTCACACACACATGCACACACAAACACTAACACACACACATGCATTTGCACACAATCACATACATGTGCATACACACCCACTTAAACACACACATGCACACACATACCGCACATGCACGTATGCATGAAAACATGTAGAAGCACAAACACATGAAGACTCACACATGCACACACAACGATGCACACACATGAACACAAATGCGCACACACAATCATGCATGCATGCACACATGCCTATATGCACCTTCACATGCGAAGACATACACACATGTGTTCACATGTAGACACACACATACATGCACATATGAACATACATGACCACACATGCATGCCCCCCAGACACTGACATGTATACACATGTAAGCATGCATGCATACACATATACACAAACATACGAAGTCCAGACATGCGTGTGCCCCTACATGCACACATATGTGCATGTGTGCATCCACCACACACAAGCATGCACACACATATGAACACACACAAACACCCACACACACATGTACATGATTGCAAACACACACCTACGCACATTAATACACACATGCATACACACACCCCCACACACTTGCACAGGCATGCAAGTATTCACACATGATTATACACACATGCACACACACAAGAAAACTCATATTCATACACTTTCCTATGCACACATGCACACATAGACAAGCAAACAAACACATGGATACATGCATATATACAAACATGCACACTTACATGCATGCACATATGCACACACACTAAGACACACACACACATAGTCATGCTCACACACACAAAATCATGAACATGCATGCACACAAGCACACACAAATACATACACAAGCATGCATGCATGCACACATGCACACATAAATGAACACACATAGATACCTACACACACACATTTGCATGCAGACAAACACACACATATGCACATGCATACACATGCATGCATGCACATGCATGCATGCATACCCACACATACTTGCATAGGATAACATGTATACACACATGTACTCATACACACATGTACTCATACACACAAGCAGACACATATTCATACACATTTGCATGCACACATACACCCATGGAAAAGTACACAAACACATGGATACATGCACATGTGCACAGTCACATGCATGTACGTGGACAACACTCATGTAGATATGCACACACATACACACAAAAATACACACATGGTCATGCTCACACACACACAAAAACATGAACATGCATGCACATACACAGACACATACTCATATATACAAGCACAAACAAACACATACACATGCATGCACACATAGGTAGACTTACATGAATAAGCACACATACATGCACAACACCAATGCACACACTCAAAAGCATGCCCATTCACACACACACCCATATTTGCACACATATGTACACATACCACCACACAATCACACACACATGTAAACATGCACACATGTACACAAATAGTCAACATCGATACACACACATGCATATGCGCACAAACACAAACATGGATGTGTATGTAGACAATCATTCACATAAACATGCTTGCACTTACATAAACACACATGGACAATCGCACAAACACATGCATATTTGTACACATGCACCCATGCAAAATACACATATATGAACAAACAAGCACGCACATACACACACACACACTCATGAAGATGTGTTCAAACATAGACACACACGTGTGCAAGCACACACGCACAAAAACATGAACATGCATGCACAAAAACATGCACAAGTCAGACACTCATAGACATGCACACAAAAATGCACAAATACTCATGCACAAGTACACACATATGCACATGCAAATAAAAACACATGCACGAGCACATAAACACGTGCATGCAAGCATGCATGTGCACATACACACAGTCAAACACACGTAAACACAAATTCACACATGCATGCATGCACACAAACATACATGTGGACAAGCACACAAGCACATAAGCACACAAGCACACATGAATGCATATATGCACATGTGAACATATGCACACACATGCACAATATTCATGTACACACGTGCACACACACACACATGTGGGCACATTCATACACGTACAAAAATATTAACATGCACACACACACACACACATGCATGTACAAACATATGCACACACAAACACTCACACACACATGCACATGCACACACATATACACACACTTGCACGCACACTTGCAGAAACACATGCACACAGACATACATTCATACACATATGAATGAAAATACACACATGCATACACATGAATGAAAATACACACAAGCACACAAACATATAAAGACACAAATGTGTGCACACACCCTCACAGACACATGCGCACAAATGCACACATGCATACGTACACACCCACACGCACTTATGCACATTAACACATATATACAAGTACCCACACACACATGTCTACACATGTAGACACACATACACATGCACATGCACATATGCTCACACACAAGTGCACACATACACACATACACATGTAGCTACTCATACACACAAGTACATATGCATGCAAGCACACACATGTATGCACACACATACACCCACGTGCACACATACATACACAAGTAGACACATACACAAATGTACACATGCACGTAGATAGCTACACACACACACAAACCAGCACACACTTGTAGCCACAGATGCACACACAAATAGAAACCCACAAACAAATGCATGTTTGAACACATACACACACACACACAAATGAACATGTGCATGCATGCACAAGCACACACATGTGGAGACACACAACACATAAATGAACACATGCACAAACATAAACACATACAAACAATTAAACACACTCACATAGGAACATGCGCATACATACAAACACATAAACATGCACAAGCACACATGTACACACATGCAAGCACAATATGCATGCATGCACAAATGTATGTGCACCCACACATGTATACAAACTCACGCATGCACAAAACCTCGCACACACTAATGCATAAATACACACACACACATGCATGTTAGGATGCATATACACACTCACTTATACACACACACACATCCATACACACACATACACATGTACAAACATGCACACAAACACACATGAGCACACATGAACACACACACATGAACAGACAAACACATAAACACAACTATACATGCACAAACACACACATGCACATACGCAAACATGCAAACACATGCACACACTCAAATGCAAACACACGCACACATATGCACATATACATTGAAACACAATTATGTGCACACATGAAAAAAGGCATGCACATTGAGGTACACATATACACATATATGCTCACAGATAAGCTCACATACATGCATGTATACAGGCATAGACACACACATACATCAACACGAACACACACACACATGCACACATAGACAAATCCACACACACACACATCAGTACAAGCATACACATGAATAAGGATGCACACACAAACATTTACATAAATATTCATGCTCATGCATACACAAGTACAACACATGTATGCACAAGTATACATACACATGCACCTGCATAAGTACACACACAAGCACAAACACATGCAATCATACAAGCACAAGCTCATGATCATGCACACACACTTTGGCCTACATGCACATGCATACATGCACACACATGCACATATACAAATACACATGCTTGCACACATGTACATGAACACACACTCATGCACATATATGCACATGTACTCAAACAATTGCACACATGCATGCACTCACAATCACACATGGATGCGTACTCATGCATGTACAAAAGAAACATGCATGTGCATACACATAAACATACTCATGTAAGGACAAACACACATAGAGCACGCATATATATGCGTTTGCACCCACAAACATAGATGCAAGCACACACACATACGTATCATGAAAATTAAAACACATGCACACACACACACATACATGCCCACACTCACACGCATGCACACACATAAACATATGCATACACATGCACATAGACACACACATGAGGACATGCACATGAACAACCTGTACACACATGCATAGATATATACATACACACATGCAAACATGAATGCATGGAAGCACACATGAATGCTAATGCACACACACACATAGATGCACACATGCATTGATATGTACACATATGTACACACACATGTACACCCACACACATGTACCTATACACACACACGTACAAACCCACATGTACATACATGCACACACACTCACACATGGACACACAAACATGTACAAATATTCCTATAGACAAACACGTTCACACATGCACACAAACTTGCATGCATGTTTACACATGCATATGCATGTATACACACACATCCATGCATAGAAAAAGATGCACACACACATATACATGTAGTCACACAAATTTAGACATGCATGCATGCCAACACATATGCACATGTATAAGCTCACAAACAAATGTACACATAGACAAACACAAGCACACATACATGCTCTAAGGCACCTTGCATGCATGCACATGCATAAACAATCACACACAACACACACTCACACACACACACATGCACAAACACATGCATCCATACACATACACACATATAAATAGAAACACATATACACACACACACAAAGTACAAGCACATAGACATACACAAACAAACATGTACACACGTGCATGCACAAGCATAGGAAAAACACATGCAAGCACACACTAAAACATACAAACATGCACATGCACATGTGCACACACGAATGCACGCATTTTTTTCAAGCCTACACACCTTCATAAACATGGACACATACACGACCACATTGTACATGCACACACCAAAACACACATATCTGCATGCATGCACACACACTTACTAATCCAAACATGTACACAAGCATAATCATAAATGTACACACCCACACAAGCACACACGCCCTTATACACACCTGTGTGCACATGCAAGCACACGCACATGCATACTCATACCCACACACAATACACACACACATAGTCACACAAACACATAAACATGTAAACAAAATCACATGTGCATGCACATACACACAAATACAATCATGGACACACAAACACATGGACACAAACGCATACACACACACACTTATGTATCAAAATACATGTGCACAACCATATACACATAGCTAGAAACACATGCAACCCTACACACATGCACCAAAAAACATGCACCCATGCACACACATGCACATATACATGAACATGCATATAAAAACATATGTGTAGTCAGACACACTCATTCACAAACACACATGCAACATACATGTGTTTACACATGCACACAATGCACACCCACACATACATGCATCCATACACACTCGGTCACACACATGCACGTGCATACACACACACATATGCATACAGGCATACACATCTGTACACATACACATGTACATATGCACACACACTCACACATGCACACATCGAAAGACATGCACAGATAGTCACACACACACATGCCCATGGACACATATACACATACATGCATAAAATAAACCTATATTAGCACACACACACACACACATACACGTTAGTGGCACGACACATACACCCAAATCCAACCAAGCACACACGCACACACATCCATGCACCATGCACTCATGAACATTTGTACACATGCATATTACCACACACATCCCCAAACATGCCCACATTCACATGTGCCCACATGCAAGCCTAAACACAGACATCTGCAAATACACATACACACACAAACATGAACAAATACATGAACTCACAGCCACTCATACATGCACAGGCATGCATATAATCATGCACAAATACATGCACACCCTCACATAGAAATACATATGAACACATGGAATCGCATACACACACATGAATGCACACACAAATGTGCATGTAAGAACATGCATATGCATACACACACATAAAAAACACATCTACACACACACACATAAACCCACACACATGCACATGTGTGGGAGTGTGCATGCATTAATGAAAACATGTTCATAGATTAGACATAGACACACATACATGTACATGCACATAAGCATAGAACAATGCATACACTCCAGCACACAGACATATGCAGATGCATATAAATACATAAGAATACACATGCACACACATGTGCACTCATCAAAAACACATGCACATGCTTGAATACGCACACATCAATGCATACTCACATCTACTCATATGTGCATATGCACATACACAAACATACACACTCTCACACATGCACACATAGGCACATGCACACATGTATATAAACATTCACAGACAAACACACTTGTATTCACCCACCCACACATGTGCACATATACACACAGACACACACATTCACGTACACACACATCCACACACACCCATATATCCTCACCCCCTATGCACATGCCAACACAACCCTCTCATACATAAAAAAGCAACACACGCACACAGACACGCTTGCACATATGCACCTATGCATAAACAAGCATATGCACTCATAAATACATGAACTCAAAAAGGAACACATGCATACACAATCACATGCACATAAAAACATATGCATAACCATTTGCACATCGAATCACAAGCTCAATCATGCACATGCACTCACAAGCACACATGTGTGTACACATAAATACACAAGCATGAGCAAGCAAATACACATGGACAAATAGATGCATACACTCACACACAAAAGCGCACACACTCACATATGGACAACACATATGCACTCATATATATAAGTAATGCATACATATGCATGCATATGCAAACATACACAAATACACAAAACACACACATACACTCAAACACACTAATACATGCACACACATATACAATCATACACATGTACCAAAACACACATACACACACACAAATGCACCCACACATGCTCACACTCATATAGACACACATGCATGCACACCCACACACAAACACACATGCATGCACATGCATACATACAGATGTGCACACACCCACACACACTCATGCCCACACACATACTCACCATCATATGTATGCCACACATAAAAAACTACAAAATCACAAACATACATGCACACACAAATGTAGGCATAAAGACACATGTACGCACACGCACATGCACACAAAAATATAGATGCACATGCAAGCTCACAAACATTATCATAGACATACATGGACATGCTAAAACAAATGCACACATGCTCACACTCATATAGACACACATGCATGCACACCCACGCACAAACACACATGCATGCACATGCATACATACAGATGTGCACACACCCACACACACTCATGCCTACACACATACTCACCATCATATGTAAACCATAGATAAAAAACTACAAAATCACAAACATACATGCACACACAAATGTAGGCATAAAGACACACGTATGCACACGCACATGCACACAAAAATATAGATGCACATGCAAGCTCACAAACATTATCATAGGCATACATGGACATGCTAAAACAAATGCACACATCCACATAGACGCTTACACACACACATGCACACAAATAGATACACATATAAAAACAAGCACACGTCACAGTTACACTCATACACAAGCACACACACACACACAAATTTATGAACATGAACACAAGCATGCACACATGTACATACAAGAACCCATTAACATAGATGTACACAAACACATGTACACATGTTGATGCATTTGCACAAACACATACACATAGATAGGGAAACACCTAATGCATGCACAAAAAATACACTCCCACACATACATGCACAAACATGCACACACACATGGACACACACATGCACATGCATAAGGAGTCACACACATAAACATCGACACATGCACACAAACACACACACACACATGCACATCCATGCATGTAAGCACATGCACATATGCACAAACATATGCCCAGAAGCACAAACGCACAAACACATGTCCATACGCACATGCATACACACACACATACACAAGCACAAAATCACACAAACACATATGCACTAACACACACACATGGACATGTATGCACACTCAATTACGTAGCCATATATTCATGCACAAATACTCATGCTAACACACATCCTCATGCACACCTACACATATATGCACATACATGCAAACATACACACACACACACACATGCAAGCATATATGCATCCAGATACATGCACACTTGCACATGCATGAACACACCCACATGTGCACACACTTGCATAGTCACACAAATACATAAACATGCACATGAGCATACACACACATGTGCACACTCTGACAAACACACACAAGTACATACACACATACACAAACTAAGAAACATTCACACACTAACATACATACATGTGCACAAATGCACACATAAATATACATTAATACAAACACATACACACAAACAAATGCATATACACATACACATAGACACACACACAGACATGCACATACGCATGCATGTACATACACAAACACACTAATATATGCACACACAGTGCACACACATAAATATACACCCATACGAATGCATACAAACTCATACACACACACTCTCACACATAGACACGTACACAAACATACACAAAAAGACCCATGACAACACATTCATGCACACCCACACGCCAAGGCATGTGTGTGCTTGCTCAGATGCACATGCTTGCACACACATACACAACCATACACATGCACTCAAGAATGCACACATGCATAAATACACATATACATACAAACACATGTGCATGCACACATGAACATGGAAACACACAAGCATGCACAAACACACACAAACATGCAAAAGCACAAAAAAGCATAGACACATATTTTTATGCACCACACGCACACACATGCACAAGCAAACAAAAGCATACACACACAAACATAGACACATCGATACTCACACAAGCACATGCTCACATAATACACACACACATCTTTTCAAAGCATACACACACAAGCTTGCACACACATATGAGCATACACACACATGCACAAGCACACATGAACACATACACACACATATGTACACCAAGATGCACACACACACATGTGTGCACATGCAAACAAACATGCAAAATCACACACATGGACACATATGCATGCACACACACACATGTGCTCGTGTTCAGGCAAACAGGAGCAAGCACACATGTAAAAGCATGAACACTCTACCATAAACACCAACACATATATATACACATAAACATGCAAACCCACACACAAGCACTTGTGCATGCATACACACGCACACACATACATAGGCACACGTAGACATGCACACACACATGCAAATACACAAACACCCTATCTACCACACACACACATGCACATACACACATACGCATATGCATGCACACACATAACCCACCACTCCTCCCCCCAACACACACATGCAAGCAAAATGCATAAGTAGAAAGACATACACACACTTAGAAAGGCACACACATACACACTTATGTATAATAATACACTTATAGAAACAAACATACACACATACATAGGAACACACATGAACACACACACACACATGCAAAACACACTTACACACAAGCACATATGAACACATTCAAACACTTACAAGAACATCCACACACACCCACACACATGCACACTCACACACAACACATGTACAAATATGCATACACACCCATACGTACACACATTCACAAATGCAGCCACTCATATATGTACACATGCACACACACACAAACACATACATAATCACACCAATATAAATGCACAAACATACATGAACACACACTCACAAGCACACATGTATGCACCAATACACAGACAAGCACACATACACAAAACAACACTCACACCACACCCCTATGCATATACACACACCCACATACACATGCATACAAACGAATGCACACACACATGCAAACTTACACACACACACACATAAACACGTACGTGTACATGCATATTAACACACAAACACGTACCTATGCACAAAAATGTGTATGTAGACACAAGCACCCATAATTGCACACACATCTACACACTGAAGCACATAGACATGTTTACACATATGAACACAAATGCACATCTACACACATAAATACACACACAAAAGCACATGTAAGAAAACACTTGCAAACACACATGTGCACACTAAGATGCACACAAGCATACACATACACAAGCACACATGCACACATGTACACATATATGCACACACATGCACATGTTTACAAAAACATGCACTCACTCACATAGGTTCACACAAATGCACACACATGTACATGCAAATACACACAAATATACACACACATGCACATGTGTATATAAACATTCACACACACAAATTAACACCCACACGTGCACACGCACACACATATGCACCTGCATGCGCTTGCATGTGTTGATGTATGCACAAACACATACACACACATGCATGAACTTACTCATACACATGCACATATGTATGCACATATAGATGCACACACACACTCATAGTATATGCATGCACACACATATGCACACACAAGAATGCATGCATGTACACTCAAAGTCACACACACCTAAACAAACTCTTACCCATGCACACATACACTAAAACATATGGTTGCACAAAGACACATACACAACCTAATATGTACGTATCCACACATGCACACACACATGCATACATGCATTAACAAACACATACACAAGCACATCTAGGCACATAAACATAAGCACATGATTGCACCCATAACATATATGCAAATGCACAAGCACACAAACACATATCCTCACACATACACTTGCACATGCACATGAGTACACATAAACACACACATAATTACATGTACAAACACGTCCCACACATACACATGCATATGTTTATGTATAATATAGACACAAACATGAACATGCATAGACACATGTGTACGCATGCACATACACAGACATACACACACATATACACACCTGTGCACATGCACACATCTGTACATGTACACACACATGTATACAAGCACACAAATGCATACTTCCAAAAAACACATGCACACTCACCAACACACCCTCGTACACACTCACATAGATAAGCATAAAGACATCAGCATGCACAACACATGAACATGCTCACATATAACAATACACATACAAGCATGCACACATAGACATGCATGCACAAAGATGCACATGGCCATGGACACACACACACACACAAAAAAACACATGCATAGGTAAAAGAACACATCAACACATACTTACACACAAAGACATGCACACGCATGCACACAAGCATAGACATGCATGCTCATGCACACACACATGAACACACACATGTGCACAAACAAATTCATGAGTGCAAGTGCGCACACAAGCACATGCATGTGCACAAACCCAAGCACACACTAGGACACAGACAAATGTACA
This sequence comes from Vanilla planifolia, assembly GCA_023846275.1. Taxonomy (NCBI): domain Eukaryota; kingdom Viridiplantae; phylum Streptophyta; class Magnoliopsida; order Asparagales; family Orchidaceae; genus Vanilla; species Vanilla planifolia. The sequence goes on along the minus strand of JAIUJO010000245.1, from coordinate 674,317 downwards.
TATACATACACATGCATATGGACATACCTAAACACACAGACACACAAATAAGGATGCATATATAGATACATCTGCACATTCATGTACTCATGCACACACACACACAAACACATGCATGCATAGACACGCACACACAAACACACATGCATATGCAAACATACACCCACACACATACTCATGCAAACACACTTGCACACGCATATGTACACAAACACAAACACATACACACATTCATAGAAATGCACTCACACTTGCATTTGTATGCAAACTGACAAATACAAACACACACACACATGCATGCACATACACACACATAACCATGCATGCACACATATACACAAATGCTCACACATGCAAACACACACCTCTTATACATATAACCATGTACACAAAAGCACACATTAGCACATGCACACACACTTGTGCACACAAGAACACACACACAACACACATACATTAATGTACAAAAACATATACACCCAAAGACACACATGTCTGTATCCTAAGAAACGTACACAAACAGACATTCACTCAAAGACACACATATAGGCACACACACACACACACACAAATAAACATGCATATACACAAACAAAAACATATGCACACATACACACAAATGGACACATGAACACACACAAACAAATACACAAAGAAACAGATATGTTCACACATGCATATGCAAACACACACACACATGCATATGCATACAAACAAATACATACAAACATACACATGTACTCATACACTTGCACAAGCTCAAATGCACATACACACTTGCATGCAAACTCAAAACACACACAGACACATACAAAGACACATGCATACACAAATACATGAACAAGCAAATAGTTTTACACAAACACCCATGTGCACACACACACACACACGTGCATAAACAAATGCATATGTGCAAACACACACACACACAAGCACATGCACATGTGCATATTAATGCCAAAAAAATGCACATTTGCACACATGCAAGCACACACACACACAGAAATGAAGACACTCAAACATGCACCCCCCACACACACACATACGCACATGTGTCACCATGCATATACAAAAATGTACAATCACATAGATGCAAAAGTACAAATAACCTCACACAACCACACACACTCTTTTTCAAAAAAAAATAATTACACACACATGCATACTCACATGTGCATGAGTATATACTCACACCAACATACATAGATGCACCAATACATTCAAACACAAACACAGACATGCTCATATGCACATACAAGTGCATAGACATGTACTCACACTCACACAAATGCATGCACACATACACACACACACACTCACATACACACACACACACACACACACACTTATACATACTCTCACATACATATACACACACTCCCAGACAAACACTCATGAATGCATGCACACATGCATATGAACACATGCAAACATGCATACACACAAGCACACACACGCACATACACATGTACACACACACTCATACACGCACACATCTGTAAACACATACACATGCACATGAAATTAAACACACACACACACACAAAATGCATGCACACACAACAAGTAGACATACAAGCATAAATGCACATGCAAAAGCTAAAAGATGGACCACACACACTGGTACACACCTCCACATACGTAGAATTGCATGCACACTTACAAACATCACACACGCACATGCTCACAAACACACATGCACACACACTCATCTAGACACATATGCTTGCAAGGCACACATATGCACTCATGCGTAGAGACGAACATGCGCACACATACCCATATACACTTGCATGTACATGCATACCTATACACACAAAAGTACACACACATGCACACACAAAAAACACACATGCACACGTACACACACACATGCCCATGCACACACATACATGTGTATGCACCCACGAGTACATATGTTTACAGGCACACACACACACATAGACATGTGCATGTATGTACATATGTGCACACATGCACACTCATGCAGACATGCATACATTTACACACACAAATACACATGTGCAAGCACTCACAGAAGCATATGTATACATGCATACCAATGCACACACTAGGACAAATAGGCATATGCACATGCACACAAATACACACACACAAACATGCATATGAATATACACATACACATGCACACACACATTGATAGCCACAAACAAGCTCATCTACACAAAGACATGTATGCACACACACAGTCACATGCCCTTATAAGAACACACACATCCATAAACACAAACACATGCACACACATGAACACACTCGCACCCACATGCACACGCGAGTACATATGTTTACAGGCACACACACACACATAAACATGTGCATGTATGTACACATGCACACTCATGTAGACATGTACACATCTGCACACACAAATACACATGTGCAAGCACACACATAAGCATATGTATACATGCATACCAATGCACACACTAGGACAAATAGGTATATGCACATGCACACAAACACACACACACAAACATGCATATGAATATACACATACACATGCACACACACATTGATAGCCACATACAAACTCATCTACACAAAGACATGTATGCACACACACAATCACATGCCCTTATAAGAACACACACATCCATAAACACAAACACATGCACACACATGAACACACTCGCACCCACATGCACATGCATACAATTGCACATGAGCACTTGTACACAAATGCACACATATACACACACATACACTCACAAGTGCATCTACACACACACCAATGCAAACCTACACACCCATATAGACACAACTAAACATGCACACATATGGATATGAACACATATACATAAATGCACACACCCCCCTTACATTGGCATATACAAACACACATGCAAATGCATATGTACACAAAAAGACACATGCACACTCATGCATGCACCCACGCATACACAAATGTGCACACACATATACACATAATAACACACATATCTATATGCCAATAGACACACACATTCATACATACATACATATAAGAACATACACACACACACACATATGAAGAAACATGCATACATGCAAACACACACACACACACACACACACACACACATATGAAGAAACATGCATACATGCAAACACACACACACACACACACTCACTCCCACACACATTCATGCACACACATGCACAGACATGCATGCATATGGACACACACACACACAAAGGTAGACACATGAGCACACACACAATCACACCCACGCATCCACACATGCACACACACATGGAATCACGTTTGCAAAAATATGCACACAAACACACACACATGCACACAAAAACACATACATGAACACACACAAACACCCTCATAGATACACACAAGTACACACATGTATACACACACCTACACATGCTTGCAAATAGATGGATGCACATGCACTCAAGCACTCACACATAGAAGTACACACATCCGCACACACATACTCATACATGCACATGCATACAAAAATAGCTGCATGTGCACAAGCACATAAGCACACAACCACATAAAAACATGTACACATATATAGAAGCGCACACACACATGATCACATAGACACTTTTGCCCTCACCCACATAGAAAAGTACTTGCAAGCAAATGCACTCCCATATGCACACATGCACATGCACTCAAAGATACACACACACACATCAACATATACACCCCCACGCATCATGCACAAACATGCAGAAGCACATGCACACAGACAAAAACACATAAATATGCATTCAAATAAACATAGACACATATGCACGTGTACACACATATTCACATGCACACACACACAACCCACATGTAGGTATGCACAAACACTCAAACACACATGGATACACATGCATATGCATGCATATATTAAAAATGCACAAATGCAAACACACAAGCATACACACATGTGTATTCGCACATAGAAATAGGCTTAAGCACTCAAACATAAACACACTGACACCCACACAAATGCATACATGCACACATAACACAAACACACATAAAAATACTTGTGCATGCATAGACACACGACGATAGAAATGTACACATTCACATGGTCACACACATGCACAAACAAATGCAAGCACATGCACACATACATACATGAACATGCACAAGAAAATACACACACACACACACACGCTCGCACCAACACACACACATGGGAAAATGCACATGCATGAATGCACATAAGCTTGATGGCACACGTCGTTAGCTTACATGCACACACATCAAAAAACTGCATACACACAAATGCACGAACACATGCTGATGCCCACACAAATTCACAGACACACATGCATACTCGCACCAACCTGAAGACACACATGCCCACCCTTGGACACTCATAGATGCACACAAACAGACACATGCACATGCTTGCACCTGTGCAAACACACAAGTCCATTCATAAACAAATAGACAAGTTTGAACACAAGCACACAAACACTTGAACACTGACCTACACACAAATGCACATGCAATCACACACAAACATGCACACACGCATGCACATACACACACACACACACTTGACCATGCACATATATGGTACACATCGACTCATGCACAAAAGCAAACAAACAAATGCAAAGTTACAAGTATGCAAGTACACAAGCATGCATACAAACTGATAAAAACTCATAAATGCACACACACACATACACACGTGTACACATGCATACTCACATGCATGCAAGCACATCCACTGGCATAGATACACACATGTACTCATTTGCATACACACACAAATGTACACCTATACACACACATGCAAACACACACATAAATGCATACTTATGCACACACATACAAATTCATATGAACATGCACACAAAAATAAATATGCATAAAAACATAAGAATGCAAAATGCACACACATATATCATCACTCACATGCTCACATGGTGATGCAAATGCACATGTATAGGCTCACATGCACACACATAGGAACACACACAACTACACACACATGCATGTGCACGCATTGCCGCATGCACACACATGTACAAGCATGCACACATGCACACACATATGCACGTATACACAATATACTCTCACATATGCAAATATACATACACATGTACCAAAATAAATGCACACACACCTACATGAACACAAACACGCATGTGCACATGCATAAACACCCACACATGCACAAATCCACAATTGTAAAAATACACATATTGATTTACGCACACGCACACGCATGCATGCACATGGACATCTACACAAACTAAAATGCATGCACACATGCACATATACACAAGCATACAAATGCACACATGCACATAATACAAGCATAAGAAAGACAAAAATGTGCACACACATACAAATGTACATACACACTACTTGCATGCATGCATGTACACACACACTGAGACATGCAAATACATATGCACTCACACATGTGCATAAGAAAGACAAAAATGTGCACACACATACAAATGTACACACACACTACTTGCATGCATGCATGTACACACACACTGAGACATGCAAATACATATGCACTCACACACATGCCAACTTACACTCGAACACAAACCCATTGCACATACAAGTGTGTGCATGCAAATGTAAACACTTGTGCATGTATGTAATCATGCACATGCACAATGACTCATATGCACACACCCATACACACACACACACGCACACACACCTACACGCGCACACACACACCCACATCTACATGAATATACACGTACATGCACATATACACGCACTCATGCACATACAAATGTATGCATACAAATATAGATGTACACACATAGATGCATATGTGCATACACAAACACACATATAAACTAAAAAAATATGTAAATAATTCTACAAAAACACCAAAGTGTGCACACACAAACATGCGTGTGCATAAACAAAAGCACGGGTGAGCACACACAGTCGCAAATACATGCAAACATGCATGTAATCATATGCACATGTACACACTAACACAAACACACATTCTTGCACACACACTTACGCATGCACAAACACACATACATCACGTCACACAAACATTCATCCGCACAAGCACACATATGGGCCAACATGCACACACATGCTCTTATTCATAAGCACATATAGATGAATAAACACAAATACCCACACACTTGAACACACACACGTGCATACCCATAAGCACACATTTGTGCATGTGCCCATGCATGCACACACACAAATATGTAGGTGCATCATGACACATACACACATATGCATACATCCTCGACACACACACAAGCACATATACACACATACAAATGTACACATATGCAAACTTACAAATATAAATACACTCACAAACTTAGATGCATAATCACACACACAGACACGCACATGAACATACAGATAGACACATACACACACACACAAGCACACACTTGTTCAAAAACAAACAATCACACAAACACACACACACACACACTCCAACACATACATGCAAGCACACACATGTACACATACACTTAGACACACATGCAAACACACATATGCATGAACATACACTCATGCCCATGTACACACACACATGTGCACAACACACCCAAATAGAGACACATATGTGCTCGCACACACACACACACAAGTGTTCAGTCGTGCACACACACACACAGATACATGCACACATGCATAAGCACAAGCACACACATGCAAACACACGCATAAACATACACATGCACACTCTCACACATAGACATACACGAAGCATGTACACATGCACATGAGTGCATGCGAACATTTGCACACATAAATGCATGCACAAACTTTCACACAAATACACACTTAGAGAAATCAAATGAATGCACAAAACACAAATAGATAGACACACAAAAATGCACTTGTGCAAGCAAACACATGCACAACAACACACACTTGTATACACCCACATGCACACAATTGCATACACACACACATGCACACATGAGAACATGTACTTGAACACATAAATATGCACACACACACACACAAAAACATGCATTTGCATGCACATAGGCACACACATGCACTCTCATGCACACACACACACATGAACACACACATGTGTGCAAGCAAACACATAAGCACATGCATGCACACAAACCCACACACACGGACAAATGTACATAAACATGCACAAGCATATGGACGTACCCATACACATAGCGACACACATATAGACACATCTACACATTCATGCACTCATGCACACACACATACACATGCATGCATTGGCACACACACACAGACACACACGAACAAACTTGCATATGTACACGTACATTGACATACATATGCATGCAAACACTCATGCATAGACATATATACAAAAACACAAACACAAACACACAAATGCATAGACATGCACTCACACCTGCATTTTTATGCAAACCAACACATACAAACACACATACACACACACACAACCATGCACACACACATGAACATGCAAACATATACACAAATACTCACACATGCACCCACACACCCTTTACACACTTTACTGTATACACACACACATATGCACATGCACACACACTTGTGCACACAAGAGCACACACACGTGTGCACACAAGAGCACACACACATCAACAAATTAAAAATTGTATACAAACATATACACATGTATACCAACAAAAAATACACAAACACACATTCACTCAAAAACACACATGTTGGTGCACACACACACACACACACAAACAGACATACATATACACAAACACAAACATATGCACACATACACACAAATGGACACATGAACACACACAAAAACATACATAAACAAATGCATAAGTGCACACACACAAAAACACTCATGCAAATACACATTCATACACATGCATATGCAAACACACACACATATGCACACGCACACAAATATACACATGTACTCATACACTCACACAAGCTCAAATGTAGACACACTTACACACAAACTCAAAATGCACACAGACTCATATACAGGCACATGCACATAAAAAAACACACATAAATACATGAATAAGCAAACAATTCTACACAAACTCCGATGTGCACACACACATGTGTGCATTAGCACGCACACACACACACGTGCATAAACAAATGCATATGTCCAAACAGACACACATGAAAGCACATGCACATGTACATATTAATGCAAAAAAATGCACAGTTGCACACATGCATTTGCACACACACACATATGAAGACACTCAGACATGCACTCTCACACACACACATGTGCCAACATGCACATACAAACATGTACAATCATACAGATGTAAAAGCATAAACACCCACACACAACCACACATATGAACACATGCACACACATTCAAAAACAAAGAATCACACACACAAGTACACATACACATATACACACACACACACAAACACATGCATACACACATGTGCATGAGTATACACTCATGCCAACATACACACATGCATACACAGCACACTCAAACACGAACACAAACATGCTCACATGCACATACAGGTGCACATACATGTACTCACACACACAAATGCATGCACACATGCACACACACACTCACATATACACAAAAACTAACTTATACATGCACATGAACACATGCAAACATGCAAACAAACAAGAACACACACATGCACATACACACTTGCACACCCACACACACACACACATATGCACACACACATGCACATGTAATCACACACACACACACACATACTAAAGACACGCATACACACACAAAAAGACATGCATGCATAAATGCAAATGCAAAAGCAAAAACATGGACAACCACACACACTTGTAGACACCTCCACATACATACAATTGCATACACACTTACAACATCACACAAACACACACACATGTACACACACTCATAAAGACACATATGCTTGCAAGGCACACATACGCACTCATGCATAGAGACGAACATGCACACACATTCCCATATGCACATGAATGTACATGTATACCTATACACACATAAGTACACACACATTTAAATACAAACACACACATGTACATATACACACAAATGTCCATGCACACAAACACACATGTGCATGCACCCCACAAGCACATACACTTAGAGGCACACACACACATAGACTTGTGCATGTCTGCACACATGCACACATGTACACACTCATGCAGACATGCACACATGTGCCCACACAAATGCACATGTACATAAATACACACACAAAAATATGCATATGAATATACACATACACATGTACACACACACACATTGATAGCCATATACAAACACATCTACACACACACATTCATGCACACACATAATCACATGCCTTTATAGGAACACACACATCCATAAACAAACACACATACACACACATGCACCCATATGCACATGCATACAAATGTACATGCACATGTACATTAACACATGCACACAAATGCACACACATGTACAAACATACACTCACGCGTGCTCATGCACACATGGAAATGTGAACCTACACAAGAAAACACACACATGCCCATATAGACACAACCAAACATGCACACATATGGATATGAACACATATACACAAATGCACACACAAGCACACTTACACTCACACACACCCGTTACATGAGCATATACAAACACACATGCATGCACCCACACATACACAAATGTACACACACATATACACACAAAGAAGCATATGTCTGTTTGCCAATAAATACACATTCACACATACATACATATAGGCACACACACACAAACAAACATACATATATGCAAACACACACACACACACACACACACTCACACACACACATTCATGCACACACACACATGCACATATGCAAACACACACATGCACATACATGCATGAACATGCCAATACACATAGACAAAGGCACACACACGAGAACACACATAATCACACACTCATGCATGCACACATGCACACTTACTTGCTCGCACACACACATGCAGCCAAGTTTGCACAAACATGCATACAAAAACACATACATGCACACACACAGACACAGTCACACACACACACATGCACACATGTGTATACACACACCTACATATGCTCACAAATAGATGGACACACACACACATGCACTTACACTCATATGTAGGCAACCACATGCATCCCCAGACAAAAACACAAATATAGACACATATGCATATAGCCAAACATACACCCAAACAAAAACATGCATATACATATGCACACAACTGCTAAAGAACATCCACGTACAAACAAACAAACATGTGCACCCCTAGCAAACACACTAATCAAATTATACAAACAAGAAATGCATGCACATGAACTTGCATAAACATGCACATACCCTCATAGAAACACACATACACACCCACACATAAACATAGAACCATGCTTACATGTGCACAAAAATTCACATACACATGCACACACATGCAAATCCATGCACATTCATCACACACACACACATAGAAAAGAACACTCTTGCATATAACACTAATACCATACACACACATATACACACACACACACAAGCAGGCACGCACAGATGCAAGCACATGTTCATGCACTCACATGCACACAATTGTACACATATTACGCATCGGCACATACACACACAAACATGCACACTCGTAGACGAGCATCTGCACATGTGTGCATATGCACCTAGACATGCATTCATGTACAAATGTGCACATACATAGAGATGAAATAATGCATACACATACAAATATGCACACAAAGAACATAGATTCACACACATATAGATATGCACACATACAGACATGCACAAGCGTATATGTATCCATGCAGATGCATGCATGCACACTTGCCCAAACACATATATAGATAATTGAATGCATGCACGCATGCCCAGAGCTATATTCACATGGTTGAATACATGTACACATGCATGCACCCCCCCCCCACACACACAAGCACAGAAATATACAAATACAAGTACAACCACCCATACACGCACATGCACACACAAATGTACGAGAGCATGCACACATACATCCATGCTCACACACACATGCATAGACACATAAATGCTAACACACATGGAAATATATACACACACAAACTTACTTGCACATACATCTACACACTCGTATGCACACACGAACACACACAGAAACACATGCACACACACAGGCACCAACACACACACACACACACTTACACATATGAAAACATAAAACATATGTATAAGCACACAACTCACACCCATGCACACACACCTGTACATATACAAATGCATTCACATATGCATACACACATACACATGCATGCACACACAAACATACATGCACAAACACTCGCATACATTGCCACAAACATCATGTGTAGCCATGAAGACACATGACTTGCACACACACATGATCATACATGCACATGCACACATGTAAAAATATACAAATAAAGGAACAAATAAACAAACAAAAATAGGCACACACATGCTCACACACATGCACACATACGTATGTACAAGCATATGCACATGCGTAAGCACTCAAATATACACAAACACACACACATGTATGCACACCCACGCATCCACTCATATGCACACACAGATGCACACACACACATACAAGCACAAACACATGTACACACACACAAACACACATAAATACAAAATAGATTGCTCATGCACACATGCACCACACACACAAACATGCATGAACACCATAAGTACATAGATACACACATGAATAAAAATAATAACACATACACACAAATACACATGCATGTACATGCACATAGACAATCATTATCATACAAGCACATACACATAATAGCACACACAAAACAATGCACATATGCACATGCACACACATGCAAGCATGCATGCATACACCCACCTATGCACATACACACACACACATACTTGAATATGCTCATGTGCACACACGTACATAAACATGCTATACACATGCAAACATACACAAATACACACATGCTTGCATGCACATACAAACATGAATGCACACACACATTTGTATAAATGCACAAGTGCACCCACACAAACACATAGGCACTACCATGCTTATGTACATGAACATACACACCTATACACGCACTAACATGCATATGCATACATGCATACATAGATACATACAAAGAGACACACACACACACATGTGCTCAAACACAATCATCTATACACATAAGCATAGATGCACACTCATGCACATGCACATAGATATGCACATACATACAAACAAATAAAAGAGTATAAGCATGCATGCACATACTCATACACAAACATACCAATGCATAAATGCTCACACACACACATCTACAAATGCAAGAACACACATTCATACCCAAATGTGCACAAATACACATGTGCAAACATGAATGCTCCTAAGTGCACACGTATACTGGTGCACACAAATACAAGAAAATGCACTTATGCACACATGCATGCCCACACACACATAAGCGCACGCACACTCACATGAACACAAACAAACATACACACACATACATGTAAAGACATACACACAAAAATACACATGGACACACATACACATGCACAACCACTTATGCACGCATGCACGCAAAAATGATGCAAGCATACACATGTTTACATACACACACAAACACACAAAAAGGCATACACACATATACACACACCCTTGCATAAACACACAATGGAATGCATAGAAGCCTAATGACACACACACACACACATGGACACGAATACTCACACACACATAGATGCCTACATGCATAGATACACACACATGTATACCCACACAAATATACACACATGTAATTGCATGTATGCATGCACATGCACATGTACACAAACAGAAACTTGCACACAAATGTATAGACAAACATGCACACCTTCACAAATGCATATACATAAGCACCTTCACACACACACACAAGCATGCTCAGACGTAAGCACACACATCGACAAAATATGCACACACACACAAATGCAAAGATAGGCACATAGACATGTATAGACATGCATACACAAACATGCACGCACACACACACACAAATGCAGACACACGCATGCATGCACACCAATGCATATGCACATATACACCTACACACATCTACACACATGCACTTCTACAAACCTACAGGAACATGTACATGCAACCACACATAGACACACACACACACATATGCCAACACATTGGAACACACAAAAGCATACTAACACAAACATAAGACCTTGCACACACATTCACACACACATACAAACTAGCACATAGAAAAGCACACATGCACGCGAACACACAAAGATGCACACACTGACACACATATTCACACATGCATGCACACAAACACACACATATACAAATGAACACACACACAAACATGCATAGACATATGCACAAACTCCCACACATAAGAATACATACACATGAGTGCACCTACAAAATTGTGTGTACATGCACACATACTTACACACATGCATGCTTGCATGCACACACACACACACATATTTGTGCTTGCATAAACTTATAAGCACACACATCTGCATGCATAAGCAAACTTATAGACACATACTTGCACACACATCATGCACATGAATACATACAAACATACATGCACATACATGTACGTATGCACACATACGCACATGCACACCCAAGCATACACACACATGTATAGAGACATATGCATGCAACTATGCAAACGCTATATGTACATGAAACCACACACATGGAAACACAACCACCTACAAACACACATAAACATGCACAATCGTACATACACATATAGTCACACATGCAAATGTGAACATGCATGTACAAGCTCAAGCACACATATGCATAGACACATATGTGAACAGAAGAACACATGTGTATGCTACCACACACACACACACACACATGCACAACATAGATAGATGCACAAACAGGTGAGCACACACACACAAACATAAGGGCATATAAACTCATGAACACACATAGATGTACATGCACACAAATACAAAAATATACATGTAGGCATGCACACACACACCCACAAGCACACAATAAAACATGTTCACCCACATACATGTAAACAAGCACATAAATACACACACATAGACACTGATAACCTTGCCAATATGCACACACACACATATGTGCACCCATGCACATTTATGCGCATCCATAGCTCACGCACACAAATGCACACACATGTTTACACGCTCAAATGCTCACGCACTCATGCATATGTACACACAAGTAGACACACATGTGTACACATGTACACACATGCTTATGAACACACAAACACTTGCACATGCACACATACATGCAAACACCAATGCATGCTCACTCGCATCTAGACACTCATATGCACACAAACAATCAAATACATATGCATAACACACACACTTGCATCATTGCATGCATGCACACACAAAAAAATGCACACAAACTTACACTTACATTTACATACATGCACAAATATAAATCTGCATGTACCCACACATAGACACACGTGCATGCATGAATACATATATGTGTATGCACAAACACATGCATGCCCATACATATGTATAATCATGCACACATACATAAACATGCATGTGTAAAAGTACACACAAGAAAACATAAGCATGCACCCATATAATACATATGTATGCACACACTCACATACACACACAAATATACACACAAACACGTGCACAAGCACACACACACACATGCACATATTTAACAATTAATAAGTGATATTAAAAATTAAATATATATGCTCACCCTTACTTCATCCTCACCTTTACTAAATTCTCTCTCTCACTTATCTAAATAAGAATCATTCACTCCTTTTGACACCATCAAAAAGGGATGTATAATTTATATAAATTACACCTAATTGTTTTCTTATGATTTGAAATTACTTTGTTGGAATGACTTAGTAAATATGTTGACCAATTCTTATTGGTAGGAACATATTCAAATTCTATTAAGCCTTTGGCTTCTTGATCTCTAATAAAAGGATATTTTATATCAATGTGATTGGTCCTAAAATGAACTTGATTCTATGTTAAGGCCAAGAAAGTGGTAGTATTAATTCAAATCGGAATATATGAGAGATATAAAGCATAATCATTAAGTTATTATCTTAACCATAATACTAGGGCAACACAACTCTAGCTATTGCATGGTTTTTGTGGCTGATAGGGATATGCAATTTGCTTCTTACTTAACCATGAAATTAGACAATTTCTTAGGAATTGTCATATACCTAAGGTACTTTTCCTATTTACCATAACACCTACAAAGTTTAAATCTATGTAATCTATAAGATCAATTGAAAAAATATTTTTATTGTATTATACACTAGAATTCATTGTACCTTTTAAATGCTTGAAAGTTAATTTTACAATCTTTATATGGCTTTCCTTAGGATTTGATTAGAATCTAGTACATAAGCCAACACTAAAAAATTTATCTGATCTACTTTTTGTGAGAAATAGTAATGTTCTAATAAGATCTCCATAAAGTCTTTGATTAATGGGTTTCTTAATTTTATCTAATTCTAAATGGATTAATTGATTTATTAGAATCTTTCTATGTTTCATATTTTTATAACCAAATTTCTTAAATAATTCTTTTAAATACTTAGTTTGAGTAATACAAATCTTATCTTTTAATTTCTTAGTTCGTAATCCTAAGAAAAGTTCATCTTACCCATCATACTCATCTCAAACTCTTGTGTCATTAAGTAGATAAATTCATTACACATATTTTAATTTATGCTTTCAAACACTATTTCATCAATATAAACTTTTACAACCAATAAATTATCATTTAAGGATTTTAGGAGTAATATGGCATCCACTTTTCCTTTCCTAGAACCACTATCAATGAGATAACTGCTCAATCTATGATACCTTGCATGGGGACCTTGCTTAAGCTAGTAAAGTGTCTTCTTAAGCTTATATACATAATCACCATGTACATGAGTCTCAAAATTAATGGGTTATTCTACATTCATATATTCTTTTATCATCTCTTTTAAAAATATACTTTTAACATCCATTTAAAATATTTTCAAATTTTTATGACAAGAATATATTAAGAGAAGTTTAATACCTTTAATCTTTTTATAGGTGCAAATGACTACTCAAAATCTATACATTCAGCTTGATTATAACCCTTAGTAACAAATTTAGTTTTGTTTTTAATGGTCACTCTTTTTTCCTCAAATTTATTTGAATACCCATTTGGTTCTAATTACTTATCAAACACTAGGCTTATGAACTAATTCCCATAATTGTTTCTTTCAAATTCATCTAATTTTTTATTCATTGCTTGAACCCAGTAGTCATCCTCAAGTGAATCTTCTATAGATACTAATTTTATGAAAGGTACAGATGCACCATGATTAATTTCTTTCATAGAAGCTCTAGTCTTAACTATTTGATTAACATCTCCTATTATTAATTCTTTTGGTTGTGAATCTTGATACTTCCAACCTTTAGGCAATTGATGACCAATCTCTTCTCCTTTTTTACTTTCAATTTTTTCTCATCCTCTTTTTAGTCTAAGTTTTTTAAAGACTCTATCGCTTCATGTAATTTTTTATTATTTATCTCTTGAATAGACTCATAAAATATTACATACATTATCTCCTTTACTTTTTGAGTTTTTATGTTATAATTTCTATAGGCTTTCCTATGAAAAGAGTATCCAAATAGAATTCATATACTTACTTTTTCATCAAACTTATTCATGTTGAGTCTTTTATTACTAAGAAGGGTATATTTACACCCAAAAAATATGAAAGTACCTAACATTTGGCCCCTTATTTATGAAAAAATTATAAGAAGTTTTCTTAAGTATTGGCCTTAAAAAATTAATTCTATTTATTATATCATAATTTGTATTATTTGCCTCCACCCAAAGATACTTTGGTAGACTGCATTTAGCCAACATTGTTCTACTAATTTCTACGAAGTTTTTTATTCTTTCCTTCTACAATCCCATTTTGTTGAGGTATATAAGGACATATAAATTGATGTCTGATTCTCTTTCCTTTGCAATAATCATAGAAATCATTATTCTTAAATTCACAACTATTATCACTTTGAATATAAATTAATTTTAGATTGGTTTGTTTTTTTATCTTTTATTAAATTAACAAAATTTTCAAAGGTCTCACCCTTACTCTTAAGAAATACAACACATGCATATCTAAAAACGTCATTAATAGTCACAAATCCACATTTCTTTCCACCTAAACTCAAGAGTTGTATGGGTCCAAAGAGGTCTAAACAAACTCCCTAAAGGTCTACTAATGGTTAAGCCATCTTTTAATTTAGAGAAAGATTTAACTTGCTTTCCGTTTTGACATGATTCACATATTTTTTCATTAGTTTTGTTTGGTTTAGGAAGATCTCTACCTATATTTAACTTTCTTATTTTCTTTATGATAGAATAAGCTACATGACCTAGTCTCCAATGCCATAAATTATTCTCATTTAAATGTGTAACAAGATACTCTTGTCTTTTAACTTCTAGTTGATCAAACTTAATCATATAAGTGTCACTTCATCTTCTATCAACTAGTAATACATAATCATCTTTTGATTTTTTGTTATATTGAGTATCCAAATTAACAAAATAACCATTATCATAAATTGACTAATACTAATTAAATTAAATTCTAATTTATCAGATGAGAAAATATTTAAAAGTATAACATTAGGCATACATATATAACCAATTCTAATTATCTTTTTCTTAGAATTGTCCCTTAGTGTTACCCATTGATTTGGTTAATATTCTATTGATACAAATTTTGATCTCTCTCTAGTCATATGTCATGAGCATCTACTTTTCAACACCCAAGAGCTAAATCTTCATTTTGTTCTGTACGTATTACTACATAAATTAAAAAAATATTAACTTCTAAATCATAAAATATAAGTCTTGTCTTAGTTTATATTCCTTCTTGTACACATAATTTCTAAGTATATTATTTCTAACTTATGAATGTTTTCAATACATCATATCTCCACACCACAATTATGGAGACAACTTATGTTAATATTTTTATTATTTAACTTTGGGAACCAAAGCCAGCTTGGATTGGATATTAATATTCACTACAAAAGAATTCATAATATCAATTTTAATTACTAATTTGAAACATGATTTCAAATAAGAAAAGTTCTTCTTAATTTCACAATCCTTGAAGGTACGTCATTTTTTTATAATAATAAAAGTGTGTAATATTTCAAAAGTTTTGCATGTATTTAAAATTACACATATCCTTATGTTTACAAAAATAAACACCATGTGAAGTATTAGAAAATTTTTCATGTTTAGGAAAGTAGATTTTTATTTTTAAACTAGTAATTTCCACTTTCAAAAAAAAATTCTCAATAACCATTAAAAATGTTTCATCACAAATTTGAAGCATTTTTATTTTCTTGTTCTCACCTTCTTTCATAAAAAAAAATCTAAAAGATCGATCATTTCTTTGTAAAACTTTCTTAATGTTTAATGTACACACATTAAAGAAGTCAAATTACTAATAAATTCTATGTAATTATTTTTACGAACATCATAAGGCCAAGAGCTTACCTCATTCTCTTCTTTTTTACTAGATGTGCTTCAGTCAACATTTGTCATGAAGCACAAAATCCCTTCATCCTTACTATTTGAAGTTGTAGGGTTAGAATCTTCTAAAGCACTCCAAGTAGCTTGAAAGGCTTTCTTCTTCTTTATTCTATTCTATTTCTCTTCTTTTCTTTTAGTGTTTGTGAGTTGTGGACAATCTCGTCTAATATGGCTCATTTAACCATAATTATAATACCTTGGTGCCTTTAGCTTCTCCCTTCTTTTCTTTTTTTTCTTATATACAAAACTTTTTGTCAAATTTTTTGCTAAGCTTTTAATTTGAAAATTTACCTCTTCCTCCAAATCAATAAAAGAGATGGATATTGAATCTGAATCTAAATCTTCCTTTCATTCTTTAAATGCCAATGGTTTCTCCTTTCTTGCCCCATGCTTTGGCTTGCAAATAGAATCCTGCTCTTCAACTTTTCTATTCATCTCAATTTTTTTTGTTAATAATTTTCCAAGTAGTTCATCCAATGGAGCTTATTTCTATCTTCGATGATCTTTATTATCATAATAAGAGGATCATAATCTTTGGATAAAATCCTTAGTACCCTTTTTACAAGATTTATATTAGAAAGTACTTTTCCAAGATTTGGTAATCCATTAGTAATATTAGTGATTTGAATCAACATCTTATTGTAATTTCTCTTGAATCTTTTTTATATAGCTTATAACCATGTGTAAGAAGATTTAATTTAATTTCTTTTACTTGCGAAGTTCTTTGTAAGTAATTTTTGATTTTTTTCTCAAACTTTATGTGTGGTATAAAATCATAACTTGATTAAATTCACATGGAGACATACTATAATGAAGGTACTTTAGTACTCTTGTATTAAGCTATGTCATTCTTCTTTGATCACTACTAAATTTACTAAAAGACTTGATTTTATTTATTCATACCTCTATGTAAATCATATGATCTAGTAGGTACTTTTTAGTGTTCTAAATCAATTGAAAGAACAAAAATTTTAAATCAATTTTTCTAGTATAGATAAAACTCACCCATGAATAATGGTGGGTAAACTAAAGGTCCTTCATCAGGTGTCACAACAATTTTAATAATGAATGAAGATATTAAAAAATAAAGAAGTAATTAATAAACAAGTATTTTGGAGAGCATGCAAAAATGATAAAAGAGAGATTTAAATTAGTATGAAATGAAAATGGCAATTAAGAAAACTAAACAAAATAATTAAAAAGGACAAGATGGATCATCCAAGTGATTTTACACACTTTTTATAGGAAACTTGGACAAATACTAATTGAAATGAAAACTAATGTACGAATCTCATAAGAGGGGGGTTAATTACATAATTAAATTGAGATACAAGAATTTTTAGATGATTCAGTTCAAATTAGAACCTACAGACCCCCGATCAAGGAAAAACACCACTAATAAAAGGTTACAATTTGAGGTTTTTTCTTGTTGTTCTTCTCCAACCTACTAACGTTTACTAGTTCAACCATAACCTAAGCTTTTATGACTTCAATCTTAACTTAGTTTTTTATGAGATTAAATCAAACTTGAGTTTTTACAAATGTCAAGCCACCAAACAAAATAAAAAAGAAAAATATAAGTTGAAAAAAATTAAATAAATTTATATACCTTCTTATACTTGTAGATTAATGGAACAAGCTATAATGAGCTAAAATATAAGAAGAGAAATGAGAATTTAAAAGTTTAGACCTACAAGGATTTGTTGGAAAATCTTGATGATTTGAGAAGGAGATGTAGTTATTACTGGTAGAATTTATGCCAATAGAATATTAAGCAGTGCTTTGTTGAGATCTCAAAGTTTCATTCAAGTTCATTAGTTATTCTATCTATAATGGTTAGGTATTTATAAAAAAATTTTATTGTAGGTGTTAGAATGTGTAGAAAGCTATTTGAAAAATTATTGCCAAATAACTTTAGAAGTTTTTACAAATATGTTAAAATATTTTTTTTAAAATGGCTAATGAAATGACTAAATAATTAACCATTAGATAGGATGGACTTGGGTCATTGGACCTGAATGAAGGTCATAACAATCATGAGATCCAATGTTAAATGAAGTAGAGGAGAGCTCCACTATGCAATCATGAAAATATATGATTAGATGGTGCTCCCAATTTTGGATGCAGATAGGCACAAGGGGTTTCGTCCCACATTACAAAGAAAGATAAGCATTTGGATTTCATGATTTTTTTTTTGCATAAGAGCAGTATTCAAAGCTTAATTTGGGTTGGCTCTCCCTTTGTGTGCTCTAGAATTCTTCCCCTCGGCGTACTCATAACATAAAGGTTTATGCGAGTCAACTAATACATTACTTAGTTCGAGTGCTAAACACTCCAAGGCTCTTTGAAGACCATTGACTCACATCTTCAATGGTGCATGGCTTGTTCATTAAAAATTATACTTGATTCACACAAAACAAACCCATTAGAATAAAATGTTAAATATTTAATACTTGACTTATCGAATCCAAAGGTGACCTGATGGTACTTGTAAGCATATTTGATCTCATGGTTTGATTTTAAGTTGAGGCCTCATAAGAATTATTAAAACATATATAAATAGAGTAACATAGTTTAAAATGATCAATATTATTAAACTAAACATGGATAAAATATATGACAAGTTAATTAGTATTGTTATAATTGTACAAGATTGCTAATAGTTTTTCGTATAAAGTTTAATGATTATCTTTTTTATGCTTAAAAATTAATAAATGATTTTTTTGTAAGATTTTTTCCAACAAATATATATTAAAGCTTGTACCCTTCCTTTTTAAAATATAAATTATGCACAAATATTATTATTGTGTGTCCCTTATTTACATCCCAAGTTTATGGCATAATTATATGAACTTTATATATTATGGAGAAGCATGTGTATGCTTGCATGATTTCTATCTTCTCATTTCTTTATTTTCTTAATGTTTTGTTATCATCAATAGGAAGAGATTGTTATACCCTTGGTCATGACACCACTTATTTCATGCAATAAAACTATTGTGTTAGTTTCTCTAATATTTTTTTGGAATACCTTTTAGTTCATGTATCTTAAGCTCCTAGAGGATCAATCAATTGGAGAATTTTGACTAAATATATCATTGAATAATCCACAAGTCAAGAAATATTAAATAGTTTTTGTGGCTATGGTGTTGCTTAAGTGGCATATCAAGGGGTCATTGATTAAACTTTTGGTGGAGTAGCTAACAATGAAAAGTTCATCTCTAAAACATCTACTTATGTGTTATTTATCCCATGTATTGGCTCATTTTATAAGAGATGAGGAATCCTTATAATGTAAAAAATCCATAGCAATTAGAGAATATGAGACTAAGATTTCAGTGCTTATTGTAGCCAAAGTTGGAGTGACTCAGTGTCATCTGATCATGCATTTTTGCCCTCAAATGGTTAGGATTGTGCCCACTTTTGGGACTAGTAAATTCCATTTAACCCCTTATAGGATAGGCCTAATCAAATGGTTGAGATCAGTTTTGGCAATTTTCAACACACCATTGATACATAAAATCTAATCAAATGGTTGAGATCTTCTCTACATTTATGAATAGTGCATTTCATCTAGTTGTTCATTCGTAAAGCTCAATTGAATGGATTTGATTGTCTCTACCATTGTGAAAAGTGCTCTTACATATCATCATCGTACATCCAAAATTTTGAATATATCAACTAGATCAAATCCATTTTGGATTAGATTTGGACCCTTTTTTGCATTTTGATTAGGGAGTTGTTTTTTGTTTTCCCATATTGGATGGTCATCACCATTCTAGTTCATAATCAACATTCCAAAAAACTATTTGTAGTTGTTTTAATTGTAGAAATGCTAATGGCTACATTGAGGACCTTTCTAGCTATTTAAAAAATTATATTTTAATTTATAATATGTTAATATACATAGACAAGCCTTAGGAGTTGGATGAAGTTGGTTTTACCTTACTACATTAATATTTTGAGAAGAGACTATGCAAAACCAAGAATTGCAATCTAATTTTGACACCTTTGCTGGAGTTGTGTTTGCAACTCATTTTACCCCTTTCTTGCTTCAAATTTTCCTTTGATTGCACATCTTATTCATGTCTTATTTACAATTGGTTGTTCATTTTCTTATTTCCTTTTAGTCTTCTAGAAAAGATCACAATAATGAAAAATCTTTGTTGATTTTATTTTTTTTAATAATGCTAGTACATATTGATAAATATTTTGATTTAATATGTCAAAATTAGGTCATTTAGGTTGTTACAAAATTTTTCATAGGTAAATTCATATTCCAACATCATAATCTATAGACTTATGCTATATATATATATTTACCAGTGAATAATAGAATGTTGTGATTAATTATTACATTTTTGTTATGCTTTAATATTGTAAACTTTTATAATTAAAATTATGATAATGAACCCCTATATGCTGTAGCACAAAGGTGTGGTTTATAAAGATTAAGTTTAAATGCTATGGTGAAAGAAAATGGTTTTGTTAGTGGAATCTTGGTCAAGTAGACTTGGTATGGATGCAGGCACGAGTTAAAGTGAACCACTTAAAAATCCTTGGTAGTTTTATTTTCTTTATTATTATGTAATTTATGATATTTATTTTATTTAATATCATTTAATTAAAAATATATATATAAAATTTTCAAAATTATTTTTGTCAAGCATAAAATATTTTATTGAAAGGTATTTTAAAATCATTATTTTTTTCTTTCATATTTTTATTTAAATAATAATATATCAACAATTTAATAATTACAAAATTTCAATTTAAGAAAAGGTTTTCAAACTAGTAAAAAGGTTAAAAGCATAATTTACTCATCTCTTTTGCATTAGCTTAGCACAAATTACATAAACATACACATATACAAACGTGCGTACAGACGAGCATACGCAACCACCCACACACACGAATGCATAAGGATGCACACACACACACAAACTTATGTAAGCGCACATATGCACAAGACACTTGCATGTACACACATTAACTTGCAAACTAGCACATACACAGTCACAGAAGCACACACATATACTCACAAACATAGAAGCACACACACACACACATGTACACACATATTTGCACACAAAAAGAGGCATGCATAAATGCACACACATGTATTTGTGCAAGTGAATGTGTAGGCATATGAGTGCACAAACACACACACACACTCACGTGAAAGCATACACACACAAAGAAACATGCATGCACATAGATGTGCACACAAACACACATATACGCACACACATGTATGCACATACATGCACACACATGCACAAGCCCACAAACATGCACACACCCACCCACATAAATACACATGCTCAAATGTGCACACACACATATGCAAGTAGATATACACATATGCACATAAACACACATGAATACATGCTTGTACACACATGCCCACACACCTCTAAATAGACATACACAAACTTATACACAAGCACACATATATGCACACACAGATGTGTGCACACACATGCACACATAAGCACTTAGGCATACACATGCACACACACAAAGACATAGGTGCGCACGAACAAGTTCTTGTATACTTATCTAACACAGACACACACATATACGCACTTACAATAATAAAAAACACCCATACATACACTTATGCACATACACACACATAGTAAAATTCATGCATGCACAAAAATTCATATATATGTGCATGTACACACTCACACATGCATACATAAGCACATGCCCACACACACGTTAACACTCTCACTCATGCATGCACACATCTACATACACATGTAGATGTAACAAACACACACACACACACGAACATAGAGACTCATGCTCATACAAATAAGTAAACCAACACACTAACATGCATGAACACACACACCCATGCACCCACACACACACACACTAGAACCCACACATTCACACAAACATATGCAAGCACACAAACACATGGACACATACATATGGACGTATGCATGCACATACACACACACACACAAACAAACATATCTTCTTATGCATGCATGCACACACATAAAAACCACCAACCCCCACAAGTACATGTACACTTACACATATACAGCTACAAGTTGACACACCTATAGACATAAATGTACTCACATGCACACAAATAGCCAAACATAAACTTGTGCACAAAGATGCACACATGAAAACACACACAAGCACACACATATGCTCATGCATACAGACCTATACCCACTGATGCAAATGCAAGCACACATAGAGATAGACATAGGAATAACACATGCATGCATGAATCATACAAAAGCACACACATGCAAACACACATATGCATACAAATGTGCATGTGCTCACATACACACATGCATGCACCTATGCTTGCAAAACACACACTTGCGCACACACAAACGCACATACATTCACACTCACACACACACAAATTTACATGTGCACATGTGTACCCACACACACACATGCCCTACACATACTAACATAATTGCATGGACACACACATACACACATAGACAAAAACACAACTACACCCACATACACATACACACACACACTAATATACACACAACCACTCCAACACACACATGTAGTCTTAAATGCATAGATGCATGCACACACATGCACATATAGGCATGCACACACTCATGCATGCATGCACAATGCCTTTAAGAATTCATACAGATAGGCACTACTAGTGTACACACGTGTACACTCACACACACATATATAAATACACATGCACATACGTACACATAGTTGCAAACATTTGTATGTACATGCTCACACAAGAACTGACACATATGGATACTTGAAAATACACAAACACACATGCACTCATGCACAAATGTACACACGTAAATGCGCACATGCAATCATATGCACACATGCACAAACACTTATGCACACACACATACATGTACATGCATGTGCACACACACACACACTCACACATGCATATATAGCATGCACTCATATTCATGCATGTACACATACATGCATTTATGCACACATGCTTAAATGCATATGCACATGCAATCATCGACACACATACAAATATAAGAACATATGATCAGAAAAGCATGCATACGTACAACCACATGCACACATGCACACCTACACACACACGTATATAAACAACACAAATTAGTACACACATATGCTCAGGCTCATGTGCATACATAGACACACAAGCACACACATGTATGCACAAACGAACAAACATGTAAACACGCTGACACAAACAAAGGCACGCACACATACTTGCACACACATGCGTGCATGCACACATAAACATATGCACACACACACGCACACACACACACACACACACACACACACACACACACACACACACACACATATATATATATATATATATATATATATATATATATATATATATATATATATATATATATATATATATATATATATGCACATATGCATGCACACACACACACATGCAAACATACTCACAAACAAACACTCACACATATGCATGCACTCATAAACATGCTTGCAGATGTGTAGCCTCGTAGACACACACGCAATCAAATGCTTACATCGACATGCATGCACATGCAAAGGCACAGGCATCTGCACACATACACAAATAAACATACACACACAAGAACATGCATAAGCACTCACACACACACACACACCTACACATACTTGCAAGCACACATATATAGACACACATGCACACACACAAACATATACACACACAAGCATGCACACACACACAAGTATGTACAAACACACACATAGAAACACATGGATCCACTCTGATATGCTGACACAAACTCGTACCCACATGAATGGACACACACAAGCATGAATGCATGCAAGCGCACACATAAGCACACACACACACATAAACTCATATACACACAAACATTCACAAACACACAGAAATATACACAAGCACATACACACACATACACATAGCACACATATGCACGTGTGCACACACGCACACCTATGCACGTGTAAATGCATGCTCACACATGCAAACAACACACATACACACACACAACTATGCAAATCCATATACAAGCACCTACAAGCACACACACACAAATGCATACACGCACACATAAGCTCACATGCACAAACTTGCATACACATACATGCACACACGTGCACACACACACACACAAATATAAGAATATATATATATATATATATATAGACACACACACATGCAAACAACACATACACACAAACAAATATGCAAATCCACATACATGCACCTACAAGCACAAACACACAAATGCATACACGCACACATAAGCTCACATGCACAAACTTGCATACACATACATGCACACATGCACACACGCACACATGCACACACACACACACACAAGTAAGCACGCACTCACATAAATACACACACACACACATACAAAAGCACACATGCAAACATGTGTACACCAATGCACATAGAGGCACATGTACATGCATGTATATGCACACACACACACAGACACACCTATATAAGTACAAACATAAGCACACACATAGGCTCAAACACTTGAATGCACATATGTGCAGAGACACACACACGCATGCATATGACCATTCATGCACAAATACATACACACACACATGAACTAACACATGCATTCTCACACACACATGCACGTGCACACCCACATGCACATTGACACATACACATGCCTAGACATGCACAATTACACATGCACACACACAAATGTAGACATACACCCTTGGACACGGGTGCATGTAAATGCACACATGCCTATATGGTGAATGCGCACAAACACACACACACCAATGTACATGTACACTCTTAAGAATACATATGCAAACAAAACATGCATGTGTGCATGAAGTCATATGCACTTGCACACGTGCATGAATGCACCTGTAGACAACCAACACACATGCACACAATTCATATGCATGGATATGCTTACATGCACACACACATACAAACACACGCATAGACACGCACAAACATGCTCAGACATGCACATCATGGACATAGAAGCACGCCCACAAACACATAGAAATACCCCCACAAACATGAACCCATACATGAACACACAAGCATACATGCACTTGAAAACATAATAACATGCACACACACACACAACTACTAATGCATACACACACACACTAGCACTCACGCACATGCACACACATGGACATACACATACACACATGCACATATAAATGTACATATACACATGCACGTGCACATGCATAGTTACACATGCTCATACATACATGTACACACATGCACATGCTTGCACATGCTCACACACATACACACCAACACACATGAATGCATAAGCACACTCACACACATGCATACCTGAATACGCATATTAACACATACACGCACATGCATACATGCACATGCACACACACTTGCACATGTAGACATACACACATATGATCACTCACACAAACACACACAATCACACTCTCATGTATGCAATTGTTCATGCCTAATACATACCCACAAACAAGCATGCACAAAACACACAAATGTGCACACACAAATCTACAAACTCCCTCACACATGAATATACACACATAGCCACAAACCAATACCCACACACATGTGTATACTTTATAATAGACACACATGTGCATGCACACGAGCAAGCATGCACACACATTAATATGCACCTCCCCGACTCACATAAACAAGCACACACACACACCTGCACACATCAACACAAACACATGCTCACAGACACATACACACATATGTACATGCATAAAGACACACAGCCATACATACAAATGCACACACATGCACCACACACATACATGCATATGCTTGCCCACATGCACACAAGAACACGCACACACAAGTCATACAAACACATGCAAATACACAAAAGGATACACACATTTACATGTGTAAATCCATGCACACATACACACACATGCACACATGCACTACACATGAATGCACATATACATATACATGCACATGCACACAGACACACACACACACATTTACATGTGCACACACATGTACATGCACAGACACACACTCATGCACACACACATATAAGTATATGCGCACATGCATATATGCATGCATGAACACATACATAAGCACACACACACATGAATACACATGGACACAAACATGAACATAAAATAACAAAGATAGATGCATGCACCCACACACATATGCACTCACATGCACACACACACTCACACACACACACAAACTTGCACACAAACATAAGCACACACAAAGATGCACACACCACAACCACACACACCCACACAAAGGTTTGAACATAAAGAAAAGCACACACAGATGTGCCCATAGGCACATAAACACATGGCCATACATGCACTTTCAAGCACACATAGATGCAGAAGACACACACTACCATATGTATGTGCACACACATGAACACTTGCACATACACACACATGCATCTATACACACCTATTCACACATGTGTGTAGCCAGACACACACACATACAACATAGAAACTCATGCATACATATACACAAGAAAATAAGCATACACCTATAGATGCACACACTTACTCACATGTATAGACACCCATGTACAAAAATAGACACAGAGATACACTTGCTTCCACATGTACACACATACATAAGCAAGTGTACACACACAAGCACATAGGCATACACTTGGATGCACTATCACAAAACCACACACACATTTACACATATGTGCACACACATACACATTGACACACATGCACACATGCACTCACATGCACACACATGCACACACATTCACACACATGCACACTCACATATAGAATCATACACATGCACACATACACACACTCACATATGTGCTTGGATTCATTTATACACCATTATGTGCACTAACACATATAAAGAAACACATGCACAAGCACACCCACAAACGCACAAACACAAACATACACACACACACACACCAACAAACACACACACACGTGCATGTACAAATACACACATACATGTACACACACAAGCACCTCCACATAAGCACAAGCAGGCACATACACACACATCTAGATCTACATGCATGAAAATATGCATTCACATGTGTACACACACATATATCGACACACACATGCTTGCATAACATAGAAAAATAGGCACTCATACACTCATGAAAACACCATATGCACACATACATACACATACGAACACATATGTACACATTCTCATAGGTACGCCCATACTGTTAAACATGTGCACAAATGAACAAACACATGGACGAGCAAACACAAACACCCACATGCAAATGCATGCGTAGAAACAGGGATACGAATGCATGCATACATGCACACATATGAACATCCACATACTCAAGGATTCATGCATACACATAGAATGATAAGCACATGCATGCACAAACAGAAACATGAACACAAACATACTAAAACAAAAACATAGAAACCTATATACACACATACAAATGCATAAACACAAGCACATGCACACATATGTGCATCTACATGCAAACTCATGCACACCCACACACATTAATATGCATAC
Source organism: Vanilla planifolia (assembly GCA_023846275.1). Classification (NCBI taxonomy): domain Eukaryota; kingdom Viridiplantae; phylum Streptophyta; class Magnoliopsida; order Asparagales; family Orchidaceae; genus Vanilla; species Vanilla planifolia. The sequence goes on along the minus strand of JAIUJO010000245.1, from coordinate 644,286 downwards.
ACATGCATGCACACACAAACTCACACACATGCACACACATATATGTACACAAACACAACACACACAAATACACATGCACACTTGCACTCACACACACAAACACACACTCACTCACGTGTAATCTCCTATGAGCACATGCACACATTCACAAACAAGCACATGTACACATGAACACACATGCATCTATATATACACAAACATGCACATGCATTCATGCACGCACACTCACATGCATATTTACACATGCACAAAAAAATGTAAACACCAACTCACACGAATGCATGCACACAAATGCACACACCCATAAATTATACCTATACACACATAAATGTGGACACACACAAGTGCACACATACACTAATGCAAGTGCACACAAACATACACACACATACACATAATCGCACATGCACACACATGTAGATACACTCACACACAAGTATGCAATGCATGCTGGAATAGTTGCACAACTAGCACACCTACATGTGCTCATATACAAACAAGCACACAATAACTCATGCCCATCCACATACACAAACACACACATGTACACCTACACACACCCAAACATGTAGACACATATGCATGCATAAACACATGCACACAAACATGTACACCTACACCCATTGTAACTTGTAGATAACTACGCATGCATAAACACATGCGCACACACATACATGCATACAATGATGGAAACACATGCACAAATGTATGCATGCACACACAAACATGTGCATACGTGTATGTACCCAGACAAATACATGCACATATAATGGCAAACACATGGGTGCAAGCACACATACACACATGCACACACACAAATATGTACACACACACATGCACACATATACGCAAACATACATGCCCACAAAAAGTCATAAACACACATGCACACATATGCGCACATGTACACAAACATGCATGCGAATGACACATACACATGAACACACCCACACACACGCTCATGCATAAGAACATGCACACCTACACAAATACACATGTGTTCTTGGTCACAAACTTGTACACATACACACACATAAATGCAAGCACACACATGTACACACTTACATATAAAGACATAGATCCATGCACACATGCTCACACACATGCACACACAATTGAACACACACACACACATCTACATAAACACATGCACATGCATGCATAAAAACACATGCAGACGTTCACACATACCCACACACACACTAGCACAGATATACACTGACACACACACAAACAAGAATACAAGCATACACATACACACACAAACATTAGCACACACACACATGCATACACATATGGGCGCATGAACACACCCATAACCATATATGCACACATGCATGCTTGTACACACACACACACATGCCTATGTTTGCATGCAGACACACAAGGACACTCCCGCATGCACATGCATTTACACAGACACATTCACATGTGTGTGCTTACGCAAACATGCACATGCATATGCACACAAACACATGATGACATGCATGAACATGCACATGCACATGCACAAAAGAATGCAGACAGACATATGAAAATGTAAGCATATGCATGCACTCAAACACATACACACATACATAGACAAGAATAAACACACAGAGAGATACTCAAGAACACTTTTACATGCACTTATGCACCCACACACATGCACATGTAGACACATTTGTGCCACATACACACATGCATACATGTGCCAACTCACATGCATACGCACTCACACACACACACACACACTCATATACACATATACACACATGCACAAGCATACACACACATTGGTGCACATACACACACGTGAACACACACACATAAATGTAGACACACACAAACACACATGCAAATACTAACTCTTGCACTTTTACATGCACACACACACACACAAAGACACACACGTACACACACACACATGCACAAGCAAGCACACATGAATGCACACACTCACTCACACACACACAAGCACACACATATACACACCTACATGGATGCACACACACACACTCACACATAAGAATGCACATACACTTACATGCTGATGTAGACATGCAATGACTACTAAATTTAAGAACACACACAAATGCACATGCATGTAATAACATTAATGCATGCACACAATCACACTTTCACACACATGAATGCTTACACACAAACAACATTCACACACACACATGTAGACATCCATGCACATAGACACAAAAATGCACACATAAATGCACACATATGCATATACATGCACAAATACACATAAACACACATGCATGCACCCTCTCGCCAATGCAAGCACACACATGCACAAACACACACACAACACATGCACATACATGCATATATATATATATATATATATACACACACACACACACTTGCATGCATGCATGCATACACATGCACATAGGCACACGTATGCGCAACGCACACATACACATATTCGTAACCCACTAACTCAAATGCATAAGTAAGTATACACTTGCAAATCGGAGCACACACTCGTACACACACGAAAGCACAAACATAAACACACATAGACACACACACACAAATGCACTCTCTTACACATACACACAAACACGACAAAGAACAAATGCACAAAAACACACACATGCAAACAAGCATGCCTACTTATATGCACACACACATGAATATACAAACCTGTACCCATACACACAAATGCATGGGCAAACACTCACATGAATAGATGTAAAAAAACAAACACATGCCTGCACATGTGTTATCATGAACAAGCACACACCTAGGCACACACGAGCACAATCACATGCACACAAATATGTACACACACACATGGATGTACACCCACAGAAACACTCACACATACATGCTCACAGACACACGTGCATGAACACACTCACCTGATCATATGCTTGCATACACATGCAAGTGCACAAGCACACAAATGATTGCACAAATTCGCAAACAAATACACACACGTGCATGAGTTAACATACACACACATGCCACCCATACACACACAAATGCTCATAGACATACACACAAAGGCATACACAGACATGCACAATCACACAAACACTTGCACATGTGCCTGCATGTGCATACACATAGACACATGCATGCATGCATGCACACTCAAACTAGTGCACACACACATGAGGATATACACACTTGCATGCATATGCACACATACACAGACATACACACCTACACATATGCATGAACACAAAAAATAACACACACCTGCATGCACACATAGGCACACATACACGTCCACAAACACACATGCACATACACTTACACAACCACACATGCACACACAAAAACATAGACATGTACATACACACATGCAAATACAAACACTCAATCACACATGTGCATAAGCACAAATAGACATCCACACATATGCACAAATCGCATAGGCACATGCATGCACACACACACCCACAAACTCATAGAAGCATACACAAACTCATGCATGTATACACTCACACAATCGCAATGCACACTTATACACTCATATAGTTACACACACATACAGACAAATGCATACACAAATACACACACACTAACATGCACACAAACTCACGCATACACATATCTACATACATAGATACACACATATGAGCACCACACACACAAAGCACATACAAATGTAGAAACACACACATATGCATGCACACACCCATGTGCATAGATGCATGCACATATACTAGAACATGCACACAGGATGCACTAGCATACACACACACACATGTGCACACAAATATGTGCTTACACATACTTATTCACTCCCACACCTACACATGGACAAACAAATAAGTAAACACATAAAAACACATCCACATAAATACAAACACTTTACTCACACATGCATGTGCACACACAAGTATGAACACATGCACATGCACACTCACACCACACACGTGCAAACGTATGCACACAAACACTCATGTGTAGAAATGCATGCACACGTGCATGCACACACACAAATGCATACACATGCTGACACAAATGTACAATCATGCATCATAATATGCATACACAAATAAATGTACACACAAGCATTCATGTCCACACTCACTCACATGTGCACACACACCCACACACATGAACATTCACACTTATGCACCTACATACACATATGTGCATGCATGCACAAGTACACACACATGTATCTAAGCACATAGGTGCACACAGACACACACATACATGCACATCATCATACAAGCTCACATACACAAACAAACTTAGACAAGCATGCATGCTTGCACATGCATGCAGTCACATGCACGCACAAATGTACACATGCACATGCACAACAACATAATGCACTCACATGCACAGGCTCATAGATGCATGGATATTTGCACATGGGAAGACACACGCATGCAAAAGCCTACAAGCAAAAGCATGCACAAGTGGAAATGAACACATGAATATCCACACACACCCACACTTATATACACACACATGAGTGTGCATACATACATGCACACACCCACCCACTCACATGCATATGTACACACACTCAAATTCACATATGTAAATGCACATGCACACACATATATACATGCACACAAATGCATGCACACTAGCACACCCGCAAGCACCCACACACACATAAGCATAGATACACACACATGCACATGCACTCATACCCATATGCATGCACATCCACACACAAACACACACACATGCATTCACACGTTCAAACACACATGCATGCAAGCACACACTCATGAATGCACACACGACCACATGCACAAACACACAAATACACATGTACACACACACACATTGCACTCATGCACAAACATGCACATGCACACACACATACTAACACACAAACATGCATCTATAAAAACACTGGCACACACACACACATGCATGCATAGATGCACACACACATGTGCATACAGATGCAAACATATGTACACGCACAAGCATACAAACACAAGCACACCCATAAATAGACACATGTAGACACACACACATGCACGCACATACACACGCACACAAGCATATATAAGTCCTTACACATGCACTTGCACACACACACACATGCACTCGCATACAAACAAATGCACATATATGTACACTTATGCACATGTACAAGCATTCACACTCCTACACAAATATGTACACACATTGGCTTGTACATGTAGACATGCACATATACACAAACACAAGAATAAATATGCAAATAAACATACACACATGTACATGAATGAAAATGCACAAACATGCCACCTATACACACAAATGTTCATAAGTAAACACACACACACACATGCACAATCACACACACATGTGCACAAATATGCATGCACATGTATACATAGACACATGCTTACATAGGCACACACACATGCATGCGCATACATAGAATTGTGCAATCATGCATGGAAATATACTTACTTGTACACATATGCACACAAACCTATGTACACATACACACACATATCCGCGCTCATGCATGAACAAAAACAAGCACACACACACAAATGTACACACATAAAAACACACAAAAATGCCCTCGAACACACACGTACATGCACTTACACAACCACACATGCACATACACAAATAGACATCTGATGCATACATATACATATGCAAACACATACACTCAATCACACATATGCATATGCACAAAAAAACACATAAATATATGCACATATCACGTAGGCATATACAAGCACACACACACCCACAAACTCATAGCACACACATGCATGTATACATTTCGAAATTGCAAAACACTGATACCCTCATATAATCACACACACAAATACACACACACACTAACATGCACATAAACTCACACATACACACACCTACACACACACACACACATACACACACATGAGCACACACACATGTGCGTAGACACATGCACATGCATATATATTATAACACACACAAGCACGCATTAGCATACACACCCATATGCATAGAAATATGTGCTTGCACACACTCACTCACTCCCACACACATATAGATGCACTAACATACTGACACATAAGTAAAAACATGAAAACACAACCACATAGACACAATCACTTGCACTTGCACATGGATATGCACACACAAGTATGCACACATGGACATGCACACTTGCACACACACACTTGTGCAAACACATGCACACAAACACTCATGTGTAGACATTCATGCGCACTCGTACGCACACACACAAGCACATAGATGCATGCACATATAGACACACATGAGCAATTATGCACAATAATATGCACACACACACAAGAAAATGCACACACATGTGCTAATATCTACACTCACTCACATGTGCACACACGCACAAACACTCACACACACCCATACACACACATATGTGCAAGCATGAACATGTGCACACACATGTATGCATGCACATAAATACACGTAGGCACACGCATATAGGCACAACATCGCACTCGCACACGATCGCACATGCACACCATCACACATGCACCCGCAAACACACTCACTTACACATGCATGCATGCATGCACATGCATATAGACACACAAACATGCACATGCACATATATAGCAATGCATATGCACTAACACCCATGTGCTTACACATGCGTAAATACACACTTGAACAGAAATACACACACACATGCACAAGCACACAGGCAAACACATGCACAAGTACATATGAACACAATGAACATGCACACACAACTACACCTACACCCATATACACACACATGCACACACACGTAAGTGTGCATAGATACGCACAACCTCATCCACTCACATGCATACATGCACAAACTCAAATTCACATATGCAAATGCACATGTTCACACACACGCATGCACACAAACATGAACGCATGCACATAAATGAATGCAGACCAGCACACATGCAAACACCCACACACCCTTAAGCACACACACACTCATACCCACATGCATATACACCCACACAAACACACACACACACACACACATGCATACGGATGTACAAACAGACATGCATGCAAATGTGCACTCATAAATGCACAAAGGACCACTTGGACTAACACACAAATGCATATCCACACACGCACACACACTTACAAAAACATACACATGCACACATAGATATTAACACACACATATGCATATGTAAACACACAAGCATACACTCACATAAACCTATAGATGCACAGACACATGTGCACACAAATGCAAACACATGTACACACACAAGCACACACGTGCACACACATGCAAACATACACAAGAACACCCATGATTAGACACATGCAGGCACAAATACATGCATGCACATACACACACAAAAGACCATACCAGTGCTTACACATGTACTTCTACACACACATATATGCACTCTTACACACAAATGCACACATATGTACACTCATGCACGTAAACAAACATGCAAACTCTGACACAAATATGCGCACAATTGGGCATGTGCATGTCGACATACACATATGCACGAAAAGGTACACACACACATATACCTATATACACTAATGAACACACACACATATGCACATGCACATGCACTTACAGTTGCAAACTTACATGCACATGCACATGAAAACATGCATGCACACACACATGTCCACATGAAGACACATGCACAAAAAGGCAACCACAAGATACATGCACACATATATACATGTACACACATGCATAGACACCCACACACACATGTGCCCAAGCACACAGACACATGCACACAAAAAACCACAACCACACTTGTATAAATAAACACATGCGCATACACACACACACATATTCCTACACACATATATCCACATCCACACACACATAGACATGTGCACATGCACTCACACATGCACACTAGTGCACACAAAGATACACACATGTACACACAAGCATGCCCCTACACACTTACACCAACACATACACACACATGCACACACACACACAAACACAAGCACACACGTTTGCATAAACACACACACATGCATATAAAAAAAACATATACACACATGCACATGCACATGTACAAAAATATGCAACCATAACCACTCGCATGGATGCACATACATGCATGTACACACATGCATGCGCATGTCCCCTCACACACAGATTGATACAAATGAACATATATACATACACAACGGCACACATGCCTACACACGCTCACAAACATATGCATACACACCTATGCACACATGCGCATAAAACCAAACATTGGCATGCACACACACACCAAGAAGGATGCACACTAACTTACTCACACACATAGGTGCACAGACACATGGACATACACACACACATACACATGACTAGCACATACGCACACACTCATACCATGCACATGCACACGTAGACACGTACACATGTCTGCATGTGTACAAACTTGCACACACACATACACATTTACAAGCATGCATTTAAAAGCACTCAAACACATGCCACATACACTTGTATAAAAATGAAGACATGCAGACAAGTATGCACACATGTCAACAAGCACAGACATATAAACATGCACACACACACATGCACACACTCACACAGATGCATCCATGCATGAACATGTACAAACACATAGACACATGTACTAATGAACATATTCACATGCATAACACACATTCACAAGGACACACGTGTGCAAATTCACATACACACATGTACACACACATACATACGTGTGACTATGGACATGCAAACACATACATGCACAAGCATATGCACACACTTAGATGCACATGCAGAAGCTAACACAAATGCACATGCACATCAAGGTACATGCACATACACACACATAGGCATGCACACATGTGAACACACATACAAACACGTGCACACATATGTAATCACACACACACACACACACTCGAACGCACCTACACACATTCACACATTCATAGAGATGCCCAATCATGCACATACTTGTACGCACACACACATGAAGAAACACACATGCATGCACACATTGACATGTATAAACACATCCATGCCCACACACACATGCAACCACACACACTGGCCCACATGCACAACACATGCGCACACACTTGTAGTCATGCACATATGAACTCACATACACATAACTATACAAACTCAAGCACATACACACAAGTGAATCCACAAGCACGAACATAATCGCACACAAACCTGCACGAACACACCCACTCATGCACATGCATGCAGACATGCACACAAAAAAATACATAGATGCTTACAAAAAAGACACACATGCACAAACACACACAGATACACATGCAAGCACACACAGACATGCATAGAAATATGCCCACACATGTCTACACACATGAACACACACATGCACATAGACACACTCATACATCCTGAAACACCCACACACACGCATATGTACATGCAAGCGCTCAAACTCACACACCCACAAGCACACATGCACACTCGCTTCCATAAAGACCCACGCACACACATGCACATGAATGCACACATAACCTTGAACATTCACACACAGACACACACACACACATGCATGCATGTGAACACACAATCACATGCGCAAGTGTATGTGCATGTGCATAGATACATTCAAATGTATGCTTAGACATACACACACACACATGCAAACACATAAATATGATTATGCACACACTCACACACATATACATATGCTAGCACACATGCACATAGAGGCACTTACACACATGGACACACAACATCATAAACTCACACACTCACACGCACACACATGTAGACACAAACATGCACACAAAAAAAGACACGTGTGCACTCAACGCACATCTTCTAAAACTTGCACATGAACATGCACACACACACAAACTGATGCACATGCACAAACAGTCAGGCAAACATGCTCTCACACACCCACTAAGCACACAGACACTCAAATGCTCACAAACACATAAATGCATACACAAAAACACATCTACATCATACACACCTATAAACACTGATGCACATGCAAAACACATACACACACATGCCCAAGTGCACAAGCACATGCACCTGCATACACACGTAAGTAACAACAAGCAGACATGTACAAACACCTAAGCATAGGCACACTTACCCACACACATATGCACACACGAACACACATGAACACACACATGCTCACAAACACACGTATGCACACACACATGTGCACAAAAATGCATATACACACATGGACATGCACAAGACCTAAAATACATGCCCATAACCACACACACAAATGCATGAACACAAACACACACATGCACATATGTACATGCATGCAGGCACACGCATAAACATGTTCACTCATATACACACAAATACACTAAGACTCATATACACAATAGACACAAGCAGTCATTGACACATGCATGCCCACACACACACACACACAAATGCATGTGTGCACAAAGACAAATGCACATGCTTGCACACTCATGTGCATGCACATATTCAAAGACACATATAGAAGCACAAAACCACACATTCCTATACACATTCACAAACACAAAGGAACACACACATATGCACACCTATACACAAAACCAAACATAGGCATGCATACACATACTCACAAACAAACAAAAAACCTTACTCACACCCAAAGGTGCATAGACAAACATGCACACAAATGACCAAGCACACATACTTAAGAACACAAATGCACACAACATGCACACATAGACACACATACACACGCATACAAATTCAAACTCACGTGCTCATGCACATGCATGATTACATTTAAATGAACTCACACATGCACAAACTTACACACATGTATGCACATGCCTACTCCGATAAACACACAAACACACATACATATGCAAGTGCACATGGTCACAAGCACAGACATAGTTATGAACACATGCACATGCACACACACACTTGCACATACACATAAACACTTATACCAATACACACACGTGCACACATAATACACACTCACACACACTCATGCACAAACTCACACACATGCATGTACATGCACATACACACACATGTGGCTACACACACATGTTCATACATGTACACACATGCACATACATGCACATATACACACACAAGCAGGCACACATGTACACACGCACACATGCACATGTACGTAGTGAACCACATGCTCATATACACACTCACACACACACATATTGACTTGCACAAACACACATACATCCACATGCACATGCATGCACACACAAACATTTATTGACACATGAACACACATGCATATACATGCACACATGCACAAAGACTTGCACACACACCCACACTGACACCCACAAAAATAAATCCATGCACACAAAAACATACACAGACACACTCACTCAAATACACACATACACACTTGCACAAGATTGCATGCACACGTGCATCCAAATGCACTCCTACAAACATTCTCATGGGCTACATAGATGAATGCACACACACATACACTGTAGACACGCACATACACACGTGAGCACATGTATGCAATAAAACACAAACATGCACACTTGTGCATGCCCTCATACATGCACTCACACACACATGCACAAACACTCAAACATGCACATACACATGTATGTACACAAACATGTAGAGACAATTGCACACACATAAACACACACATGCACATAAACTCACACACATCCATAAACACATAGACATGCCCACACACACACGTAAGCATGCACACACACACACACACTACATACCCACGAATACACATGGTAACACAAAAGCACACAACCATGAACGAAAATGCACATACACCTCCACACAGACCCACACACTTGTATCCATGCACTCGTGTACACACAGGTACGTGCATGCACCTGCACAAGCATGCACACATACACACACATACACACACACAGACAAACTCAATGGCAGACATTCATACCCACATAAATACACACATGCACGAATATGCCCGCTCATGAACAAACTCGCACACATGAATGCACGCAAATGAATGTTAACATAGGCACAAACAAATTCATGCATGCACATGCACATGCACACACCCAAGTGTATGCATGCATGCATGTATGCACACACACACACATGTATAAACATCTGCATGCATATGTTTAGAAATAAGAACACACGCATGCACAAACAAGCAGATAGAATAGTGCACACACTCATTCACAAACAACCCACAAACACAAAAACACATATGTACACACACACATAAACAAAAACATGCATGCACAAACACACACGCAAGCATACACATCATGACACTTCAACATGCACAAACACATACAAAACCTTATGCACACATTCACACACACTCAAACAAACAAGAACCTAGAAACTTTCTAAGTACACACACACACTCAAATGACTCAAAGATGCATACACATACTAACACACTCACATACACATGCATATGCATGCATGCCCACACACAAGTGCAAACACACATTTGTTGACACACACGCACACAAGTGTGAGTCCATACACATATATAGACACACATATGCACACACACATATGCATGCACAAATGCACCCACGTACAATGGCACACACATGCAAACACATGTATGCATATGCATGGGCATATACACAAACAAGTGCACAAACACATGCACCCACATGAACAAACACATGCACAGACATACACACACATAAGCACATGCACACACGCACAAAACCATGCACACACACACATGCATACACAGACATACACCTCAGCACACATGCACACACATGCATACATATATGCAAGCAAACCCACGCACACACATACACATATGCACACATGTGCATGCATGCAGACACACATGTACTCAGACACATGTGCACAGTAATATAGACATGCATGCACACAAGTGTGCAAACGCACACACACACACACACATAAGAACACAAACATGTATGCACAAGCACATAAAAATAAGCACACACATATGCACAAATGCACACACTCACATATGCACTTATGCATATACACACACTGACATATGCACTCATGCACATACACACACATTTACAGATACAAATAAGTGTGCTAGTACACACTGACTCACATGTGCACTTGCTCAACACACACAAACATGTACTCACATGCACTTGCAAGCACACATGCACACACTCACATGCACAAGCACACACACACACACAAAGTCACACATGCATATGCAATTGAATATACTCACCGACTCACACATAGCCATAAACTCACACTAGCACACATGCATAGGAATGCCTGTACATGCACACAAGCATGTACCAATACACACACACACACACATAAACATACACAAACACATGCACATGTGCATATGCATATGCACTCATAACACATGCTCAATTACACAACCCCATCCTCTACACACCCAACCATAAACTCATGCATACACATACATTAATGCATACATAGATGTACACATGCATAAGCCCATGCACACACACAAGCACATATGCCCATGCATACAAAAACACACAAAGCCACATACAGACACACACACACACCTACACACAAACAAACAAACACATGCACATGGAATTGCATATGCTCGTACTTGCACATGCACATGCACATGCATAAAAAACTATAGACACAAACACACTCACACATGCACGCAGACACACATGCACAATCATGTTCACATGTACATGCATGTAGACATACACATACATGCACTCCGTTGCATTTACACAATGACATACACAAGGGCACACACATGTACAAGCACACACAAACACAGAGAAATACATGCACATGAACAAGCACATAAATATAAATACACACATAAACACATGCACACATATATACATATGCACATGGGTTCTTAGACACACATGCATGCACACACTCAACACACACAAACATACACCCACATGAACTCACAAACACGCACACATCACATGCACAACACCAACACAAGCACACAAACACACACACATATGCATATGCACATTCACACACATATCCACATAAGCATACACATAGCCACAAACTCACACATGAACTAAAACATAGAGACTCTTGCATATTCACACATGCATGCACTCTAGCACGCACAAGTACACACACGCATTCAAGCACATGCACATAAGAAAAACTAGAAGCACATCCACACATGCTCAAACACACAAACACACATGTGCACATAAATGCACACACTCGAATACACATAAACACACCACCCTACACACAAACATATAGACACAACCACAAATTCATGCACACATAAACACACAAATGGTTACACATGTGCACACACATAAGAGCTCATTCCCAAGCATGTAAACACACACACACCCCTGCACACTAACACAACTACTCACATGCACATGCACACACAAATAGGCACATGTAAACATACACACAAAAATACAAACCTGCATAAAATACATGCACACAGACACAGACGTATGCACAAAGACATAGACATGTAGACAAGAGAACACACACAAACACATAAACATACACACATGCATACAAACACTAACATAAGCATGCATAAGAAAAATTGCACACAAAAATATGCATACGTGCTTACATGAGAACACACATTCATGTGCACTAACACATGTCTAGACACACGCATGTACACACTTGCACACATGCACATGTATACACACACGCACACACAAAAATGCATGCACGAACTCAATTGCATTCACGCACACCTACACACACATGCCTAATAGCACACACATGCACGCACAATAGACACACATAAACACACACTTATGCACGCACACATGCACACATACAGCAAATATACACAGCTACTTTCACACACACATGACGTGCACATGTACAAACACACATGTGCATACGCGTACATGCATGCACACATATGCACATCCACCCAAACACATAAACACAAGTACATGCTTGCTTGTAGACCCATATAACATGCACATATCTATACATCCACATAGGCCCACACAAAATAATGCATGTGCACACAAAAAAACATGCACATGTGCACATGCATATGCATAAGTGTCTAGGCACGCACATACACAGGTACACACATGCAAGAACAAAGTCATGTACACGCAAACACATTCACACACACAAATACACATACAAGAATGTACACATGCACACTCATTGAAACAACTCCACACACACAAATGCATACACACACCCTCATGCACATAAACACACACACATGTATAGACATTTAAAAGCATATGAACTGCATTACAGACATATAAATGCATACACGTAAACATAAGTGCCCACACATGCACATCATCACATGCACACTCATACAAACACATGTACATGCACAAAATCACATATATTGGTATAAAGACACCTACACACAATCCAAAAAATTATGTACACAAGCACATACAAATGTACACTCAAGCCTACACACAAAAATAAACACACATAAAAACACACATGCACATGCACACACATGTATAAACACACACATAGGCTTACACACGCACATACACATGCATATGAACATGGACACTCATAGACATACATGCACACAGTTGTACACATAGAGGTACATACACACATTCCCTTGAATGCACATACACAAACTCACATAGGCAAGCACGCACACAAATTAGCTTAATCACACTTGCACATGTACGTAGAAACACATAAACATGCACACATGCACCCACACAATCTTAAATGTGCACACAAACAAATAGACATACAAACACACATAAACATTCACCTTTTTGTGCTTGCACCCACACATTAACATACACACACAACAACAACACATACATGAAGAAAAGTAGACACACACATGAAGGCACACTTACGCATATAGGTATGCTTACAAATAGATACACACCATTACACCCACACAAATAGACAAACACAAGCATGTACACATGAGCATGCATGCACAATATGCACATGCACACAAAGATATGCACACAAACGCACACATAAACATACATGAGTGTAGGCCCATACACATGCAAAAATGCATGTACAAACACACACATACATGCATACATAAATGCATACATGCACATTTGCACACACACACACACACACATCCACAAATGCACATATATATAGAAACACACACATGCACATAGACACATCCACACAACAACATGCTGACACATGAACACATATCCCGACGCACATCAATCACATACAGAAACACACATAGATTGACACACATGTCCACACATGTACTTGTACCATTGCACATGCACAAAAACACACATGCAAGCACACACACAAGAACATACACACACATGCAGACAAACACATGCACAAATGCACACATACAAGCATAAACATATGCATGCATGCACACAGCAGTAAGCATACTCACTCACACACATGCACAAACACTCCCTCACCCATAAACATGCACACTAGCCCACATGTGCATGCACACATACATACACACACACACATGGGCATGTTTTTACATAGTCACACACTCACATGCAGACACTAACATACACACATACCCATTCACACACTCACATGCACACAAAATCGTACACACACCTACACACACAGATGCATTAACGTACACATGCACACAAATACATGCATGCAAGCACTCACACACACACACATGTGCAAAAACACATGCATATGCTTACACACATGTACCCACATATGTACAGTCATGCACACATGCACAAACACCTACACACATGCACACAAATATGCATACACACACACAAGCACACACACTTGGCACACTCATGTACACACACACACACATGCCCACATACATACATATTCTTATGTATACACATAAACATGCACACAAACAAACATACATGCATAGGCTCACCCACACACAAATAAATACATGCAACATTGCAATCACCTAGACATATGTTCATATATGCACACACACACATCAACACACACACACCAACACACACATGCATGAACACATGCATAGACACACACATGCTTGCACATACACACATACACATGCATGTACTCAACACTAGCTCATAAACACACACATATACACATTTGCACACATGCATCTGCTCAATCAAATATACACAAATGCATACACACACATATACGCACATGTGTGCCCACACACATACGCACATGTGTGCCCACACACATGCTTATAAAAACTTATAGGAACATGAACATTCACACACACACATACAAACACATGCAATCTTATGCACACACACCCATGTCTACACAAACGCATGCATGCACGAACACACTCACATGCGCATAAAGACACATAAGTCTATGCACACACATAATCACGCACTCACATGCAAACACACACAATCACAAAGGTACACATTCATGAATATGAATTAACACACACAAACACATACGTAAGAACCTAAGCACATGCAAGCACACACATACACACACATAGCCAGACACATCTGCACATGCAAAAACACACTCACACAAATGCATAATGCACATTCACATACAGGTACACCATACAAACACATAAAAAAGACAAGAAAACAATTTTGCACAAATAGATGCATGCACACATATACGCATGCACATGTAAGCACACATGCTCATAAACACACTTGCACACATATGCACACCAATACACCTAAATGCAAACATGCATATACGCAACATAGACACACACACACACACATGAGAATGCACACATATACACACACACAAACATATAAGTCATAAGCACACACACACACATGAGTGCACATGCATGCACAAGCACATGTGTGCACACACTTGTGTACACACGCACTAGAACACGCTTGCACAGACACACTCAAATGCTTACACACAGACACACATACACAAAAGCACATGTACACATATGTGAACCCACATATTTGTAGACACATTAATGCATAAGAATGCATAATCTTGCACTTGCAAATATGCACAAGCACAAACACATGCTTTCACGTAGACATATGAACCTATATTTCTAAACATGTACACAGTTACATGCATGCTAATGCAAACACACATGTACACAAAAATGTGCAATCACATACACATACACTCACTCACACATAATAAGTATTCACACACATTGATGCATGCATAGACACATGCACATACACATGCACACACACACATAGGTATACACAATCACACATGCATGCAAAAATAAGCACACACATGCACATAAACATGCATACACTCCCAAAAACATATTTGCACACAAGAACACACACACTCATATGCACATACACACATGCACACATAGCCACATGCTTGCATGCTCACACAAATGCAAGCACACACAAAGGCACACTCAATATGCCCATGTAGATAGACGTGCATGCACATACATGCATTGCCAAATATGCACACAAAAATTTCTGCACATAAGTACATGCACACATACACACATGTAAACACACATGCACACACACATATAAGCACACACACAAACATAGACATGCACACACACACTCATACACAAAAAAATAAGTATGCATACACACACATGCATGCACTAGTCCACAAAACACTTACACATAATTTCACACACAGATGCATGACACACCTACACACACATGCATAATTGCATACACGAACACACATGTATGAAAATGCACACACACATGCACACATACACACACAAACTATCACAGACCAATAGATATCTACATACACACACACACATGTACCAATACACAACTCATGCAAGAACATGCATGCATCCACACACACACTTATATACATATGTGCACATAAATACACAAGCACACACATGCACACACACATTCAAATGCATGAACACACACACATACACAGTTGCACAAATGCATGAACACACACACATACACAATTGCACAAATGCACACACATGCACATGCATGCATACATACACACACAATCACTTACGCATACAGGCATTCCCACATTAGCATGCCTTTAGGAATACAAGTACATATGCACAAAGGCATGCCCAAACAAGTGTAGAACCTGCACATACATGCACACACATATGCATATAAAGACACATGCAAATGCACATAAGCATGCACACACACATGCATACCCACACACCCATACACACACTAACATACATG
Organism: Vanilla planifolia; assembly: GCA_023846275.1. Lineage (NCBI taxonomy): Eukaryota > Viridiplantae > Streptophyta > Magnoliopsida > Asparagales > Orchidaceae > Vanilla > Vanilla planifolia. Next base: position 625,407 of record JAIUJO010000245.1, on the reverse strand, counting down.
CACACAAACGCACACATAAAAACAAATAGACACAGAAGCACCCAAAAGTAGATGACTACATGTGCACACATACACACACACATAGACATATACACATGTACAAACACATGCACACACACACAAAAATGTATTGACACAATCATGCATACACACACACACAAATACATACAGACACATATTCACACACTCTTGATTGTACACTTACATATACACAAGCACATAAACACATGCATGCACACAATCATTCACATACATATACAAGCATGCACACATGCATGCACTTGCACACACACTCAAACACATACATAAAGACAAACACATTCATGCACTATTGCACATGTAAAAAATGCATGAGAACATGTACATAACCACACACACACAAAGACATGCACATGCACACACATAGGCACACACACACACACACACACAAATATGCATACACACATGCTCAAGCAGACATATGTGTGCATGCCTACACACAAATAAGTGCACAAGGACACATGAATGTACACATGCATACACATCCACACACACCAACAAACATGAACCCACACACACACAAGCTTGCATCCACAACCACATAAATATGTGCAAATGCACACACATATACACACATACACAAACACTAACACACATACAACCCTACACAGAAACACACATATATGCAAACACATAAACACATGCACATTCACATGCATAAACATAAGCACACATTAGCAAACAAACACATGCATAATCACACACACATGCTCACACATGCACTCACCCACAAACACTTGCACATTCACACACACACACACACACACACTTGAACAGCTGCACACAACACTAGCACACACATGCAAGCATGCATGCAAATTTTTACAAAGTGACACACACTTGCATATAGTCATGCTCACACTTATACACTCATGCATGCATTCTCATGCACACATGTGCATGCACAACATGTACAAATGAACAAAAACAATCACATTCAGATAGGCACACAAACACATGCTTACGTAATGATGCACATATGCACAAGTAGACAGACATGCAGTGGATATACGTATAGATGCTCAGATGCACAGACACAAACATGCTCACATATATACATGCAAACACATGCACATGTAAACACACATACTCACATGTATTCATGCATATAAACACAAAGCACAGAGGCACACACACACACACACATGCATATGGACAAATACACATAACCATACACACACAGGAACACATAGACACATATGTACACACAACCTCATATGCTTGTATGTACGAAAAGACACATACTCACATGCCCACACACCCACACGTTAGCACAAACAGACACATGGACCCACACACACATACATGCTCACACGAATGCATACACATGCACATATATACTCACACACACACACACACAACATACATACACACAATTGTAAACACAATACATGAATACACCTATACATCCACACATGTGCACAAGCACATGTAGATAATCTACACACACATATATAGACACACATATACACACACATGCACACATGCTAACACACATGCATAAGCACACACACACATAATCACAAATGCACATACATGCATACCTATACACACACACATGTATACAGACACATACATGAACACACATCCATCCACACACCCACATGCATGCACACATTCTTTAGAATAGGCACACTCACAACTACATACATAACAACATACACACACATAATCCCACATACTATGAAATACCCACATGAACAAACAAATAGGCATGTGCTGACACAAACACACATGCACACATATGCACATCCATGCACATAGACAAACATTCACACATGTATGAATGTAGAAAAATATCGATGCATACCAAAGAACACACACGAATAAATATATACATACACGCATACATGTAGACCCATCATGAACACTTGCATACACATATACACTTGCACACACATAAACACACATAAACAAAAATGCACACACAAACACTCACATGCACAAGCACATGCACATGCAAACACTCACACATGTAAACATAGGCTCATACACATGTTCACACACACACACACCTACACACATATGCATACACATAAGACATGCACATGTGCATGCACATAAATGAACACACTTGAATTCAGACACACACATGTGCATGCACATAAACATGCTCACTCATAAACACACACACACACAAGTACACACATACACATGCATGCATGCAAACACACACACACTAACATACAGTTGCATGCACACCACATGCACTCATGAACACACACATAAATAAATGAACAGATGTGCACATGCTCACACAAGTAGTTACACACACACATACGCACATGCATATGCACAGCCACACACATACACTTGTAAACATGTACAAATGCACCCATAAACATAGCCATGTATGGACACATGAACACACACATACATGAACATGCACAAATGTATAAGCACATAGACACACATAGGCAATCACGAGCAAAAATGCTCACATGCATACACACATGCAAACTCGTAAAGACCTAGTCACACGAACACACATTGATACCCATACACACACATGCAGACATGTGTGCAAATTCTTACATGCACACACACGCAAGCACACATCTTTACACAAATACACACACACACTCACAAAGACATGCACAAGTACGTAGACAAAGATGTAGGAATGCACATACATGACCATCTACACACCCAAGCTTGCTCACACACATAAATTCAAACATGTACACATGTACACACACACATGCATGCACACATGCTCACACACACAAACTCATATACACACACACATAGATACACACACATGCACACAAGCAAAAACAAGATCACACATACACACACAATTACATACACATTGCTACACACACACAAACACATGCATGTACATATACATAAACTTACACGTACCCTAACACACAAAAGCTCACATGCATCCACGTTCACACCATAAACACTCACACACACATGCGTGTATACATGCAAACTCTCTCATACACATACATCAAAACATAGAAAAACTTATGCAAAAACATATGTCCACACATAGAGAAAAATATAACCAATTAAACATGCACAAAGGCACCCACTTCCATGTGTGGATGTATTTTTGTGAGAGTACATGAGTTCATGAGTGTATGCATCCATGTGTTTTTGGTTGTGTATGCATGTTCATTATCTTGTGTGTGTGTGTGTGTGAATTTGTTTATCTACATGTGTGCATCTAAGCATGATTGCACCTATCCTTATTAGTGATTTGCATGTGCTAGTGTTTATGTAAGTGTGCCTATACATAAGCATGCATGCATGTGTGTGTAGTCCTATTTGAATGAGCTTGTGCATATGTGTATTATTATCATTGTGTGTGTGTGTGTGTGCATGTGTGTGAGTATATGTGTGCATACATGTTTGCATGTGTGTGAGTGAATGTGTATGTGCATGTGTTTGTGTTTGTGTGCATTTTCTTTTCCGTATGTGTGCATGTGTGTGTATGGTGTATTTGTTTTTGTGTGTGTAGGTTTGTATGTGTATACATGTGTGCATATGCATGTGTGTGTTGTGTATGTGTGTGTGTGCATGTCTGTTCATGTGTTCATATGACTATATGTCTGTGTGCACAAGGATGGGTGTGTGGGCATGCTTGTATGCATTACCTATATGCATTTATTATTGTGGGTTTGGTTGCGGGTATGAGTAAGAGTGTGTGTGCCTACATGTGTGAGTAAGTATGTATGTTTGTACATATGTGCATGTGTACATGTATGCATGTGTGTAAGTGTGTCTACATGAGTGTGTGGGAATGTGCATACATATGTGCATGTTTGTGTACATGTGTGTCTATAAGTTCTTATGTTTGAGTGTGCATATGTGGGTGTAGATACATGTGTTTATGCATGCATGTACGTGCATGTATGCGAGTGCATGTCTGTTTGTGTGCATGTGTGACTTCATGTTGGTGTGTGTACATGTGCATGTGTGTGGGCATATACATGTGTGACTTCATAGATGTGTATGTTTGTGTGTGTGTGTGTGTGTCTATATTTCTATGTGCTTTTGTGATTCAGGATGTGTGTGTATGCATGCTTATGAGTATGTGTGCATGTGCATCTGACTGTGTGTGGTTTTGTGTTTTTTTGTAGGAGTGCGTATGAATATGTGTGTGTGGGTGTTCGTAAGTGTGTGTGTGTGTTCATGTTCTTGTGTGTGCATATGTGCTTGCATATGTGGTTGTGTGTATATTTATGTGCTTACCTTAGTATGTATGGGTGTGTATACTTGTGTATACATGTGTGTACACATGTGAGTGCATATATGTGTGCATGTGTGTGCACTTGTGCTTATGTGTGTGTGTGTGTGCTTGTATGTGTATAGTAATATGTATGCTTGCATGTATGCATCCATTTATGTGTGTGTTTATGCTTGTTTGCATAGATGTGTATGAGCATGCATGTAGGTGTTTGTACATGTGTGTTTTTATGCTTATGTGGGCATGTGTTTGTGTGTTCATGCATGCACAATGCATCTTTGTTTTGGGTTTCTTCAATTGTGTTCCTATTTATAAGTGCATGCATGTGCTTATGTTTGTGCAAGTGTGTGTTTGCATGTGTGTTTGTGTGTGGGTGTGTTTGTTGGTGTGTGTATGTGTGAGAACATATGTGTGTATGCATGTGTGTGTGTGTGTGCTTATATGTGAGTGCATACATTCATATGCATGTGTGCAATGCATGTGCACATGTGTGTGTAGGTATGTGTTTTCATATGCATGGATGTGTGTGTGCACATGTTAGTATGTGTGTACGTCTGTTTATATGTGTTCACATGTGCATGTGAGTTTATGTTTGTGTATGTTTATGCTTGTGTGTATGTGTGACTAAGCATGTGCATGTCTGTATGTGTATTTGTGAGTCCACAAGCATGTGATGTGTGCGTGCGTGAGTATGTGTTTATGTGTGTGGTGTGTACATAACTACATGTACCCATGTGTGTGTGTGTGGGGGGGGGGGTAGGAGTGTTTTGGTGTACATGTGTGAGTGTGTGTGACTTTGTGTTTATGTGCATGCATGCACATGTTTGTGTGGGTGAGTGTATGGCTGCATGTGAGTGTTCATGTTGGTAGGTGTACATGTGCTTATTTGTGTAAGTGTGTGCATGCAAGCTTGTGTATGTGAGTATCAGTGTGGCATGTGTGTAAGTGCATACACGCACATGTCTATTTTTAGGTGCATATCCATGTGTGTGTACATATGTCTATCTGTGCATGTGTGTTTATATATGTGTGTGTGCATATGTGCATGTGTGCCCTAGTATGTATGCATATATGCATGCATTCTTCTCTGTGTATGTGTGCACTTGCATGTGTGTATGCATGTGTGTGCATTTATGTGTGCTCATTTGTGTGCAAATCTATGTGTGCATGTATATACATGTGTTTTTGCTTGTGCACAAGTGTGTGTGTGCCTGTTCAAGTGCGTGTTAAGATATGCATGTGTTTGCACATGTTTGTGCATACGCATGTGTGTTTGCATGGGTCTTCATGTGTGCATGTTTGTGTGTGTGTGTGTATATATATTTTTTGTGTGCATGTGCAAGTATGTGTGTGTTGTGCTTGTGCTAATGTGTGAATGTGGTTGTGTGTGTTTGTACTTCATGTGTGTTTGTGTCTATGCAAGTATGCTTGTCTGCATGTATTTATGCAAGTATGTTTGTCCATGTATGAGTACTTGTGCATGTTTCTTTCTATATGCAAGCATGTGTGATTGTTGTTGTGTTTCTGTGTGTGTGTGCATGCATGTGTATGGGTATCATGAGTGTGCCTATGTGAGCATGTGTGTGTGTGTGTATTTGTGTCCATGTGTGTTTATGTATGTGTGCATGCAAGTGCATCTGGGTGCATGTGTATGCATGTGTGTGCATGTAAGCATATGTGCATGCATGCATCTAAGTGGGTATGTGCATGTGCATGTGTGCATGCATGTATACGTGAATTTTTATTGTGTGTGGGCATGTGTGTGTGCATATGTGCATGTGTTTGTGCATGTGCATGTGTTTACGCTTGTGCATGTATGTGTCTATGTGTATGTTCGTGCACTAGAGTGTCCATGCATGTTTGCTTTTACATGTGCATGTGTGTGTGCAAGTGTGCATTTGTGCAGGTGTATGTGGGTGTATGTGTTTGTGTGCATTTGTGTACATGTCTGTGTTCACATGCACACATGTGCAGTTGTATATATGTATGACTATTGAGCATATTTGTTGGCATTTGCATTTGTGTGTATCTACATGTATGTGTGTGTAGGAACATCTATATGTTAGAGAGTTCTAGTGTTTCTATTTATGTGCATGCATGTATGTTTGTATATGTTTGCATATGAATGTGTGTATGTGTGTGTTTGCATTTTTGTTCATGCATTCATGTGTGTGTGTGTGTGTCTGTATGCATACATGAGTGTGCATGTGCATATGCTTGTCTAAGGGTGTGTATGTTTCTATGTGCGTGCATGTGTGTGCAGGTTTATGTGCATAACTTGGAGAGTGGTAGTGCGTGTGAGTGTATGTGCTTGTGTGAGTACTTAAATATGAATATATTTACATATATATATATATATATATATATCTGTGTGTGTGTGTGTGTGTGTGTGTGTGTGTGTGTGTGTGTATGTGTGTGTGATGAGTGTGTGAGCACATGTGTATGTGTGTGTATGACTATGTATTTATGTGTATTAGTGTGTGTTCTTTCATATGATTGTATGTTTGTGTGTGTGTGCATACATCTACAAGTGCATATGCACGTGTGTACACATGTGTGTGTATGTGTTTGTGCAAGCATGTAAGTTTGTGTGAGTTTGTGTGTATGTCTATGTGAGCATATACATATATATGTTTGTTTGTTTGGATATATGAGTGGGTGTAAGTGCATGTGTGTGCTTGTATGCAAGATTGTACATGTGTTTGTGTGTGTATCTACGTGTGTGTGTGACATGAATGTGTGTATTTGTGTAAGTGCATGCATGTGTGTGTGCCTTTGTGTGTATGTGTGTGAACTGATTTCTAAGCCTATGTGTATGCCTGTGCATGTGCATGTTTATGCATTTTCTTCAACATGCTTGTGCATATAAGTGTAAATGTGTAAGTACATGTCTATGTGTATATGTGCATGCATTTGTGCATGTTTGAATTTGTGTACATGCATATGTGTGTGTGCATGTGTGTGTATATGTGTGTAATGTTCTTTTGCATGCATTTGTTTGTGAATCTATATGTGCATGTTGTATGAGTGTGCAAGGATGTGTTTTTGTGTGTGTGTGTGTGCATATGCATGTGTGCACATGTGCAATTGCGTTTGTCTCTGTGTGTATGTTAATGTGCATTGGTGCATATATATATGTGTGTGTGTGTGTCTATTTATGTGTCTATACAATTGCAAAAGTGTATGTCTCGGAATGTTTTATGTGTCTTTTCATTTGTTCATGTGTGTGTAGGTGAGTGTGCATGTGTTTGTATACATGCACAAGCATGTCTGTGTACATGTGTGTGCATGCATGAATGTGCTCGTGTCCTTGTGTTGAAGTGCACTCACAAGTGCATGTGTGTGTTATTCCTTATGAGTGTAGGTTTTTGTGCATGTATGTGTTTGTTTGCATTTGGGTGTGCATGCGTGTGTGTGTGTATGTGCAAGTGTGTGTGAGTGCATGTGTGCTTGTGTGCATGTGTGTGTGCAAGTATGGTTGTGTGTGCATATGTGCATGTGTGTATATGCATGTGTGTGTGGGTTTTTGAGCATAAGTGTGTCTAAAAGTTTGTGTGTGCATGTGTGCATGCATGTGTATGCATGGGTTATATTTGAGTCATTCTGCATGTGTTTATTTGTGTGTTTCTATGTCCATGTGTGGTTATGTATTCAAGTCTTTATGCATGTATGTGTGTGCATGGTTGGGCATGCAAGAGTGTATGGGTTCATGTGGGTGTGTTTGTGAGAGTACATGTGTATGTGCATTCACACACACTCATATAAACAAAAACCAAAACACCCCCTAAGCACACACACACACACACACACACTCTCAAATGCTTACAAACTCAAACATGCATATACACATTGACACACTCAGATACACATGTACACGCATATGTGCACACACACAAATGCAAACATGCATTTGCTGACCCACACACATGCACGTACATGCACACACATATGACACACGTATGCATGCACACGCATGCATGCATAAACGTACCCACGAGCAATGGCACACACACACACATTCAAACACATGCATATACATGGGTATAGACACACAGGTGCACACACAAGTAGATTCACATGCACAAACATACACAAACATAGGCACATGTATACATGCACACAAGCATGCACACACACACATGTAAACACACATTCACAATCACACAAGTGCACACGCATGCACACACACACATACACGAACACATACCCACCAACCATGCACACACACATGTGCCCGCATGAACACACACAATTACACACACACGTGCACTCATGCTCGCATATACATATGCACACACATAAAGACTAATATACATCCACACAAATGAACACAAACACACGCATGTGCACTTGTATATATATGCATTGTACATGTGCATGCATATAGACAAATGCATGCATGACCACACACATATGTAAATGCATATGCATACACATAGATACACCTCAACACACATGCCACACACATACACTTGCATGCACATGCATACATATATATATATATATGCAAGCAAACCCACACATGCACACACATACACACATGCACACATGTGTATGTATGTAGACACACACACATGTAATCACATGCATGTGTAAAGAAATGTACACATGCCTACACACAAGTGCACCCTCACACACACAAAATAATGCACATGTGCATGCACAAGCACATACACAAAAACACACACACACACACACAGATATATATATATATATATATATATACACACACACACACACACACCCCTATATAGGTGCACATAAGTGTGTTGATACTCACACACTCACATGTGCACATGCTCCACACAAACAGACATGTACCCACATGCACTTGCACACACATGCACAAGCACACACATACACATATGCACTTGCATATACGCACCCACACACACAGCCACAAACTCACAAATGCACACAATCATAAGACTGCTTGTACAAACACACAATTGTGCACCCATGCACACTCATGCACACACACCCATGCACTCACATAAACATGCACAAACACATGCACATGCACACATCCTCGTCCCCCATACAAATAACCACAAACTCATGCATGCACACACATGAATGCATTTATAGATGAGCACATGCACAAACCCATGCACACACCAACACACATGTCCATGCATGCAACACATGCACACACAACCACACCCATAAATCCACTCACACTCACACACACCTACACACACATACACATATAGACATGTGCACATAGACTTGCACATGCACACACTTCCACATGCAAATGCATAAAAACTTATATAGACACAAACACATACATATGCATAATCACGCACACATGTGTATGTATTTTGACACACACATACATGCACTTAGATGCATGTGCACAACAACATACAGAAGTGAACACACACATATACAAACACTTGCAAACACATATAGAAATACATGCACATGGACAAGCACATAAGCACAAACACACATATATGCATAACCGCATTGGTTCTAAGACACACATGCAGTCATATGCTCAACACACACAAACATGCACCCACATGCACTTGCAAACATGTGCGCACTTATATGCACACACAATAGTACAAGAATAAACGCACACACATACGCACCTGCACACACACACGCACACCTGCATACAAATACCCACAAACTCACACATGAACTCAAACACATGAACACTTGCACATTCACACATGCATGCACCCTCGCACACACAAAGCACATACACTTACGCATGCACTCAAGCACACACACCTACACCTACACGTGCACTTAATCACACACACATAAGAAAAACTAGACACACATGCACACATGCTCAAATAGACACATGCACACATACTCAAACACAGACGCACACACATGCATGTAAATGAACACACTCGAATACAAAAAGCACAACCCTCCACGCACACACACACACACACATAACCACAAACTCATTCATGCATAAAACACACGGATGGTTGCACATGTGCACAAATGTTTGTACCCACGCACACATAAGAACACTTGCCCAAGCATAAAAACACACACATACCCCCACACGAATACATTACCACTCATATGCACACACACAAACAGGCACAAGTAAATGTACATACAAAAATATAAACACACATAAAATAGATCCACACAAATGTACACACAAACACACTCACATGCACACAAAAGACATACGCAAAGACATACACAAAGACATAAACAAGTACACATGTACACAAACACTAACATAAGCATGCACAAGAGCACTGCACATGTGTGTCGACACAAAAACATGCATACATGCACACACATGTGCACTAGCACAAGCACACACACACACATGTACACACTTGCATACACATACACATTTATACATATGCACACACACATGTACACACTTGTATACACATACACATTTATACACATGCACACACACAAATGCATGCACAAACTCAAATGCATGCACGTACACCTAACACATACATGCATACTAGCATACACATGCACACACACCACCGACACACACATATACACACTTATGCACATATGCAACAAATATACACACACATGTCCCACACATGCACAACATACATGCTTACATGAGCACACACATGCACACATCCATCGATGCACATACACACATATACCTGCATGCTTGTAGCTAAAAGCATGTGCACATGCATGCACCCACATAGGTGCATGCACACAAAAAAACAAGCACATGTGCACATGCATAGGTGCACACACACAAAAATACATAGGTACAACACACACATGCACAAAGGCATCTAAACGTAAGCAAATCCACAACACATGCACACACGTACAAGCACGTAAAAATGTACACTCGTGGAAACAAGTCTAACACAAAAAAGCACACACACACACACACACTCCTGCACATAACCACACAAATAAAAGCACCTACACTTGCACTAGAATGCACATAAATGCACACATACTCACACAGACATACATGCACACACACACATGCACATTCTCACATGCACATGCACAAATGCTCACTATCACATCTATAGGTATAAAGACATCTACACAAAATCACAAAAAAGTATGTACTCAGGCACACACAATTCCACACACAAGCATACAAAAAAAAATGAGTACACATAAAAACACACATGCACATGCACACACACATGAATGAACATTCACACACACAAATGCCCACTTTCACAAACCACAAATACACACACACACACACACACACGTATGCATACTCTTGCATACATACATGCACATTGGTGCATACGTGCATGCATGCAAACACGCACATGCACCTACACAAATACACACAAGCATGCACACAAACATACGCATGTGTACAAACACACACACACACATATGCACATGCACATGAAGACATACACAAATGCAATCTTTCTTACACAATTCCAAAACTATATGCACAAATACACATGCATATAGAAACACGCACATCCACAAACACATGCACATGCACACACATAAACACGCTTGCAGACACACGCACATGCAAATTTGCACACAAACATGCACACACCACAAGCATATCCACACACATATGAACAAAAATACTCACACATATCCACAAACGCACACACACAAGCATGTACACACATGCACATATACTTGGATGCATAAGCACATTCATGTGACTACACACACATATGCTCATGCATGCACACACATGCACAAATGTATGCATGCAAACCTACATACACAAATGCACATAGGCATGCAAAAACACATACACATTCATATGAACATGGACACTCATACAAATACATGCACACACAAGCACACAAAAAGGTACATACACACTGTCTTTGAATGCATATGCACAGATGCATACAAATTAGTATAACCACACATGCACAAAGAAACATGCACATGTACGCACAAGCACATACACATGCACACACACATGCACACAAGGGCTGCACAAACATACACATACAAACAAACAAATAGACACACAAACACATACACATTCACATATGTGTGCTTGTACCCACACACACACACACACACATATACACACATACACACACACAACCACACACACACACGTACAAACATGTAGACACGCACATGCACATAGACATGCAGGCACACTCATACAAACATGCATGCTTACAAACACACACACCACCCACACAAATTGAAAAACACAAGGAGTCATATATGCACATGCATGTAGACAAAAACACCCAAACACACTCTTTCACATATGCACATGCACACAAAGATATACACACAAGCACACACACACACACACACACATACCCACATGCATGCACATACACTTGCAAAAATGCATGCATAAACACACACACATGCATGCATAAATAGATGCATACATACACATATGCACACACATCCACAAATGCACACACTTATAAGAACACACACATGCACAACTGTAAATACAAGCACATTTACATGTTTGTAGGAACACAGACACATCCACACACCAACATGCACACACATGGACACTTATCCCCACACACATTAATCACATACAGAGGAACACATAGACAAACACACATGTATGCATATGCACTTGCACAATTGCACATACACATGCACACATGCATGCACACACACAAGAACATGCCCATACATGCACACATATGCTTACACATACAAGCGCACATGCACACTTATAAGCATAGACATATGCATGCATGCACACAAAAGTAGGCAGGCACACACACACACACACACACTTCCACACCTACACACATGCCCGCTAGCACACATACATGCACACACATATGCATAAACATACACATGCACACAAATGCATGCACACAAGCACTGACGTGCACATGTGTAAACGTTCATGCATATACATACACACATGCACCCACATGTGCACAATCACGCACACATGCGTGAATACCTACATATATGTCCACATGTGCAAACACATGCACACACATATGCATACACAAAGACACAAATACATGCATGTAGGCACACACACTTGCCACACTCATGCACAAACACCAACACATGCACACTTACATACATATGCTTGTGTATAAACAAAAACATCCACACAAACAAACACACATGCATAAACAAACTCACACACAAACAAATACTTGCAACCACGCACTCATAGACACATTTATGCATATATGCACACAAACCCATGCACACACCCACACATTCAAGCACACACACACCTCTAGATATGCACCCACAAACACACATGCATAGACACACACAAAGTGACACACACACATGCCTACACATACACATGCATGTGCACAACACTAGCTCATAGATACACACACATATACACATTTACACACATGCATGTGCTCAATCACACACACACACATGTGCACATGCACACATACACATATGTGTGCCCACACACACACACATGCATGCATATACATAGATAAAAATTTGTAAGAATATGAACATGCACACACACATATGCAAACACATGCAATCTTATGAATACACAGCCACACCTATACCCACATAAATGCACGCATGCACAAACACACTTGCATGCACACAAAGACACATAAGCATATGCACACATGCCACCAAACACTCACCTGCAAACACACACACCAACACAAAAGTACACATGCATGCATATGAATTAGCACATACAAGCACACATGTGAGCACCCACAAAAACACACGCACAAGCACATGCAAACACACATAGCCTCACACACCCACAAATGAAAAAATACATAAACACAAATGCATACACACAAACATACACAATGCAAATGTACACAATGAAAAACCACATAAACACATCCACACACCTATATGCACAAGCATGAAAACTCATACATGCACATGCACATGCATATAGGTACACACATACACACATGCTTGCATACATGCATGCACATACATACTCTACCACACATGTGAATACACACATGCATATATGTATACATACAATATATACAAACACAAATGCAAACACACACACATGCATACACACGCACACACACTTGTACACAAAGACACACATTCAAACATATGCACATGCACACATACACAAACATGAACATGAACACAAACACTTGTACATACATGCTTGCAAGCACACATGAAGACAAGCATGCACACATAGAAAAATTCATATGCATGCAAACTCACACACACACAAATACACACATGTGCTCACGTATACACGTGCACAAAAAAACATATATGCACACATACACACACAAATGTATGTACGCACATGCATGCACAAATATAGATGCACTTGCACTAGCATTTACTGGTGCATGCACAAATGCCAGCAAATGTGAACACACACGTAGACAAATATGTACACACACACGTACAAGCTAGCCCATCCATATGCATACCATCAAATGCACCCACATGTACACAATCATACACACACACATGGACAATCATACACTCACACACGAACAAACATACCTTCACAGACGTACACACATGCATGCACATGCACCCACACACATACACAAACATGCACAAAAACCCACTCATAAGAATGCACACACACACATACATAAAAATGAGTACATGCATGCATGTAGCCATGCAAAGATGTATATACGCACTTGTGCAAACACACACAATAACATACACATAGCTATAGACACACTCCCACTCACTCACTATCATACACACACATGCTCGCTTACACACACACACAAGTGCACACACACATAGACACATGTGCACCATCACACAATAGAACACACACTCGTATACACACACCCACTCACAAGCACACATGTAAGAAAATACGTAAAATACATATGCATATGCGTGCATACACTTATGGATGTATAAGCACACACACAAAAGCCTACACCCATGCACATGCACAAACACAAACATGCACACGCATGCTAACCCACACATGCATGCATGTGCACATGCACACATGCTCATAGGAAAACTCACACAAACACATGCACAAGTGCACACTCACGAACACACTTGTGTGCATGCATGCATAAACACTTGCATACACATACACAGGCCCATACACACACAAGCATACATACATGTGTGCACACACACATGAACACACTCCCACGAACATAATACCACACACAGTCACACACACATACACCCACCCAAATGTGTATGCACACACACACACATCTTCACACATCCATATACACATGCTTAGAACACAAAAAATGCATGTACAAAAGAACAAACATAAGCACACATGCATACAGACAAAAACACACATACATATATGTGCACATGCACACACTTAAACAAATATACATACACATAGACTCATGTACACACAGATATACACTCACATATACACATGCAAATACACACACATGCACACAATCACACACACACACACACATGTACACACATGTGCACACAAGTACACACACATGCAAATATCCATGCAAACACACCCCATACACAGACATTTATCCACACATTAACACACAAAATGACCCATGCATCCACACTCACATGCATGATAATACACAAACAAGTACACACACATACACAAACAAGCACACACAATTCCCCATGAACATATATAGACATGCACCCACATAGACACACATGTATTGAAACACACACACAAAAATATGAGAATACACAAAAACATACACAAATAAGCACACACATCCTTTTAAACATAGAAAAATGCACATGCATACACACGTACATGCATACCACTTGGACACACATGTACCTTCGCAAGTAGACACCTACACACACACACATAGGCTCACAAATAGGAACACCCTTTCACACACACATGATCAAGCATGCACACACACACACACATACATGCATGCACAACTACTTACCCATGTAGACACCTACACACACACATTGCCTCACAAACATGTACACACTCATGCACACACACACATATGCACACACACAGACATACACATGCACAGTCATTTTCACATGCATATGAACACACAAATGTATGTATACATATACACGTAATAACACGCACACATGAACATGCACACATACACACACACACACATGCACATGTGCATGCTAATGTAAGCATGCACAAAAGCACAAACACACATACATGTAGTTGTTCATGGATACATACACACACATATACACACAAAAGCACACTCACATGTACATGCACTAGGACACATAGTTGCACTTAGATGCACATATACACACATGCATGAATGAACACACATGCACACATACGTACACACTCACATGCACTCCATAGTCACTGATGCACACACATATATATGTGTACGCATGGCCTTATACATGCACACACACATGGATACACGTGTGTAAACAAAAGCACATATATACACATGCATACCCATAAAAGAAAAAAGCACAGCACATGCAGACAAACATGTAGACATAGATGAACACATGCACCTACATGCATGCATACATGCACATAGACGCATACACACATGCACACTCGCACGAACATACCCATCTACATGCAACTACACTAGTATACCCACATGTATTCATAAACACACACAAGCACATATGCACACACACACACACACACTCACACATAAAAATGCACATAGACGCACACACACATATGCAAACACAAATGCAAAGACACACACATGCAAGCATGTATACATAGACACACATTGGTACACATTCACTCACGATGCATGCACACACACACATGAACAAGTAAACAAAGGCACACATACACACTTATAGACATGCATACACACACGTAGATATGTACACACACATAGACACACTTTTTCATGCACACATGCTCACACACACAAAAACACAAACACAAACATGCATGCACATAAACATAAGCACATAACAATCACACACACACCTGCATAAGCACATGTAAAAGTCATGCAAATGCACCCACACACTAGGACATTCAAGCATAGACTCTCATTCAAATACACACACATGCACACACACTAACACAGATGCATAAGCATAAACACACACATACGCATGCACACACAAAAGGACACATGCTTGTGTGCATCCACTTGCACATGTGCATGTAGGCATAGACACACATGCACATACACACATGAACACACACATATGAACACACACACATGCACCTATGTGCATATACACACATGCATGCACACACATAAGCATACTGACACCCACCCACACACAGCCTTACCACCACACACAAGCATGCATACATAAGAACACACACATAAACACACACACACCCATGCACATGCAAGCGCACATGCATAGACAAGAGAACACACACACTAACATACACACAAGCACGTACATAACCACACACATCCACATGCATAGCCCCACACACATGCAAATGCATGGAACCAGATACATGCAAATGCATGCACCCACAAAGACATGCACACACATGTACACATATAAACATGCATACACATGCACAAACATAGACAAGCTCAAATAGGCACATGCATATGCCCACATACATATAGACATGCATGCATGTATACATAGACACACACATGTACACATTCACTTATGCATACAAGTACACACACACATGAACAAGCACACAAACACATACATATACACCCACACAGACATGCATACACACATGCATATATGTACACACACATTAACTCATGTAGACACACTCACACACATACACACATGCACATGTACACACACAAAAACACAAACACATGTGTGCACAAACACCAACATGCATGTACACAAACACCCACACACAACATGCACACACACATGCATAAGCACATGCACAAGTCGTACACAACAAACACACACGCTTGCACAATCAAGCACACACTCACCGTCAAATACACACACAAGCACACACACACACACATACACAAACACAAACACATATGCACAAACACACATATATGCATGCACATACACAAAGACACTCATACGTTTGTGCACCCATATGCACATGTGCATGTAAGATACACACACATACACTCACACACACATGTATTTATGCACACACATGAACATACACACATGAACAAACACACATGCACCTATGTGCACATACACATATGCATGCACTTACATAAGCATACACACACCCGCCCTTACCCCCTTCTCACCATACACACACCCCTACCCCCCCTCCACACACACACAAGCATGAATACACAAAGACATATACAAACACATACACACATATGCACATACATGCACACATGCATAGGTAAGAGGACACACACACTCACATACACACATACACGTGCATAACCACACACATGCACATGGATAGCCAAACATAAACATGCACATGCATGCAGCCACCTACATGCACATTCATGCACTTGCAAAGACATGCATGCACAGATATGCATATAAACATGTGTGTACATTCACAAGGACACAAATGCATAGAAACAAACAAGCTCAAAAAAGAGCATGCATATGCACACAGACACATACATATACACATTATTGCAAACACACAAATAGCCACAAACACACATGCACATATGCATGCACAACAAACACATGCACATGCATGTATGTGTACTCTCACAAGTGCATACATAAAAACACTTATGAATACACATACACAACCATATGAACACTCACAAACATGCTCACACATAGAAATATGAACACACACATATACACATTCAATCACATGCACATAATCATGCACACATGAACACACATGCACAAATGCACCCAAACACATACTTGAACACACAAGCACACCAATACGTACACACATACACACCCACGTAAAAAAACACACATATATGCACACACACATGCCCAAACACGAATGCAACCACAAATGGACAAACACTCACATGCACACAAACACACATGCACACATGCACACATGTACATGATGCATATGTAGACACACATGCACACACAAGCACACACTTACACACATTCATAAATACACACAAAGACATCCTCAAACACATAGGAACACACACAAATACATGCACTTATGTAAAAACACTTGCAACACATGCACAGGCACAAGTACACACATGCACATGCTTACACATATGTAGACACACACACAAACTCTAGTGCATTGACACAGAAGTTCACACACACTCATATGAATGCACACATACAAAAATACTTGCACAAATGTGCACAATACACACACAGTCTTACATGCACTCACACACAAATACATGCACATGCATACATAAACATCCCCGCACACACATACATGCACAAACATGCACACACATATGCATGCAAAAACAAATATACACACATGCACGCACACACCCACACAAGCACACACACAGATACATAAAAAAAGCCCTCATATAGAGACATCCACACAAGCACACACACATATTTACACATGAACATACACAAACTAGCTTACACTTGCACACATATACACTAACATGCACACTAATCTATACAAGTTGCACACACACATAAGGGCTACACACATGCACATGCACAAGCACACACATGCTTGCACAAATGATCATGCACACAAACACAAACAAGTACACACACATAAGCACACTCATGCACATATACACATGCACACACACACACACATAAGCATGCACACATGCACATGCACATACACATAAACACACACACACACACATGTACAATATGCTCATGCACAGACACATACACACGCATGCATAGACATCCACAAAGAAAATTGCAAACAAAAGTATGCTCATATATTCACATACATAGGCATGCACACATGCAATCACATATACACACTCATCCAACACAATGCACACATGTGAACATGCATGCACACACACAAATGCATTCACATGCACACATACATCCTTGCATGGATGCATACACACATGCACACATACTCACACACACACACCATTATGTACACATGAATGCACACATATGCTACAGACATGCACACACACTTGTAAACACAACACACGAGTACACGTACACATGGACACATATGTGCACGCACATGTAGATAACCTGCAAACACACACACATGCACACATACTTGCACACATATAGACAAGCACACACACAATCTCAAATGCACATACATGCATACCCATATGCACACACATGTACACACCCATCCATACACCCACATGCAAGCACAAATGAACACATACATAACAACACATATACACATGAATACACACACACTTATAGACACAACACACAAGTACACATACATAAAGCACATGTAGATATCCTACACAAATATGCACACACATGCACACACACACACACATACAAGCACATACACACATACACATGCACTCACACTTGCACACATATGTACAAGCACACAAACATATACACAATCACAAATGCACATACATTCATACTCATATGCACACACATGTACATAGGCATACACAGTAACACACACCCACATGCATGCACATATACTCACAATGGTACACATAACAACACACACACACACACACACATAATACAATATACACAGACATATGCACATAAACAAATAAAAATGCATGTGTAGACATACACATGCATGCATGCACACATCCATGCACAAAAGTAAACATTGACACATGTATGAATGCATACACATACAAATACATACCCAAGAACACAAATACATGTAAACATACACATAAGGATATGCACACAAACATATGCATGCACGCACAAATATACACACATACATACATGTCAACATAATCATGTACACTTGCATAAACATGCACTCACACATACACACCACACACATACACACATACACACACACCTAAATGCACACACACATGTGCACACAAAGATACACGAACAAGCATGCACACACACACACACATGCACACTCACACATACACTTGCAAGCAAGCACACTTATACATACAAACACATGTGCACACAAGTACACATATATATACAAACAAACACACATGCAAACACAGAAACACATGCATGCTCTTAACTCACACACATATGCACATATAGATATGCACACAAATGCACACACACACATGCATAAATACACACATAGGCATAAAAACTCACACACATACACACCAAAACATTCACACACATACACCAACACATAACCACTCACATGCAAGCATTACATGCAATGCACACACATAGGCAACATAAAAATGCCCACACACACTCATGCACATATGTACATGCACAAATGCACACATACACATATGCACTCATACACATACACACACAAAAGTACCCATAAGAACTCACATGCATGCTGACACACATGATCTCATAGATGTGCATGCACACATAAGAAAACACATGCATGTATACACACACAAACATGCACCCACACACTCATACAAGATCACATACACACATACACACATACACATTCTAAGATGTACACAAACTTGCACAAGCACACATGAAAATGCACGCACACATGCATACACATACACACACATGCATACATACAAAAACATATATATATGTATACAATGTCCACATGTATGCACACACACATGTGCATGCACTAACACACCCACATATGCACAGACACACACATCGCCACATACAAGCACACTCAGACACACATACTTGCAAATGCACACAGACATGCACCCACATCCACATGCACACATGGATGCACACAAAAACACATATAAATATGCAAAGCACTCACATGTATGAATATGCACGTAATCACATGCAAAAACTTAAGCATAATCACACACATGAACACATCATGCACACACACACATGCACACACACAAACACACACAAATACCAAAACACACCAATGCACAGAAAGATGCACACACACACATATGCACCTACACATTAACACATATACATGATTGCACGCACACCTACAAACAAACATACCTACACACACATGTGCACACATACAAATATGCACACACATCTATATGTGTACATGTAAACCCCCCTTCCCACACACACACACACTCATATACATGCACACAGGCACACATACACATATAAAGGTTTGCATATGCATATGCACTAGAACACACTCACATGTATAAACACACCCCCATAAGAACACAGACACACATAAAAAAGCACACATGCAAACACACATACAAGTACACATGAACACACACATACATATGCACATGCACACATTAGAATGCACCCATACACACACACATGTTAGCTCTCACACACACAAACCAAAACACATGTGCATGTGCATACACACATGTAGATGCACCCATTCACATGGGCACACACACACATGCACACATGCACATGCTCACACATAGATGCACACACACACACCAATACCAATCCATGTACACAAGCGCACATGCATGAATCAACACACACACAAGAACACATACATGCACACACATGCATGGAAACACACTAACACTTATGCACATGCACACATGAACACACACAGACAAACACATACATACAAACACACACATTTTCACATATGCACACAAGCATTAACAAGCACACATGCACACAAAAATATAGAAATAAATAGACACACACAAAAAACACACACACAATGCACCCAAAAGCACACACACATGTAAATAAGTACTCACACATGCACACACTTGCACACACACACACACATGTACAATTGTACTCATTCACACACACACACACACATATACACATGCATAAGTTTGCACATACCATGCACATGCACATGAACACACACACACACACTCAAACACATGCACATGCATGCATACACTCAAACACACACTCACTTACAGTCTCACATAGGTATACACAAATTCATGCTTGTGGATGTAGACAAGAAAATCAAATAAATGCACATACACATGCATACTCTTGCATAAACATGAACACACACCTGCACAAACTGATGGACACATGGACATACACATCTGCACGTGGTCTCACACATGCAAACACACAAATACACAAACATACGTGCACCCACATGAATGCACATAAGAAATGCACACACACACACACATACACACACTAACACATGCACACACACATGCACATGAACATGTATTCACACAACTACTCATGTAGACAAACACATGTACCCATGAAATTATACATATGAGCACACTCACACATGCATGTATGCATGCCCCATGCACATGCACATGCACATAAACACACATGTCAAGTGCACATATATGAATACATAAGACACAAGCTCCATCACACATGTACTCACACAAGAACACAGACACTTGTACAAGTGCACACATGCAAAGAGACACATAAGCAAACACACACATATATGCACATACATTTGTGCACACAAACATACACACACAAGCAATACACACAAACACACACTTCCATGAGCGTATTCACATAGACACAAATTGACACACACACACACACACACACACACAAACATGTGTGCACTTGCACACTTGTTCATATGTACACACAGACATGAACACGTGCACATATGCAAAAATGCTTGCACAAGCACTCACCCACCCTAACACAAATGTACAAACATAGAGGCATGGACTTATGCATATGAGTGCAAGCAGACATGCACTCACGTATGCATCCACACTAACAAAAGCACATCTATACATACAAATTCACAGATACACACAGAATCACACATATATGTAAACATGCACACACACACATGCACACAAACTAAAGTATAGACCACAGGCACACACATAGGCATAAACCCTAACACAGACACGTAGAAACATAGACATGAAAATGCATATGCAATCATAGATAGGCCAATAGGCACATACAATTAAATACACAGACATATGCATGCACACATGAACTCACACACATGCACACACACACAAAAACATATGCAAACACACACAAACACACATGGGCACACACATACACACACTCACTTGCAACTCATATACGTGTTCTCACATGAATTCTTGTGCACATGCATCCACACTCATCATGTTCATCTGTGCACGTGCACACGCAGAAGCACATATACACACATAGACACATGCACATGTATTCACAAACATACATGCATATGCAGGTGCACACACACACATAAACAAACACACCCACACACATGCAAACATGTAACAATATGCACACATGCAAACACAACATGCACGTAGACACACATGCCTACATGTTGGCACACACACATAAACACATACAAGCACACAAACACATACATGCATATATGTACAAAAACATATACACATGTACATGTAAATGTTCCATGCACACATGCACAAACATGCACCAACTGACCCAAACACATGATTCACTTGAATTCTTGCACACACATGCAAACAAACAAATGCAAGAACACTCACCCATACACACACAACAACACACACACACATACACATATTGATACACATGCATAAATACCCACCCTTACACAGAAACACACATGCATACTGATGCATGCATACACACCCGACCACACATGCATGTACATATACACACATATGTACAAGTACACACATGCACATAGCTGCATGACACACAAAAAAATATTCATGCACATGCACAAATACACACACATGCACTTGCACAATAATATACACACTTGCACATGCACAAGTGCACACACACACCCTCAACCATACAAGAACACATACATATAGGCTCATAGACTTACACACATAGGCACATAGGTACACACACCCATAAACACGCCCATATACACACACACACACTTATGTATACAAACACACATGATTCATACCATATTTGATAATCGAGTACATTATGCTTGTTTCTTTAGTATCTTGGAATGCAAATTTACTTTATAATTTATCTACTTTTCCAAATTTTTTGAATTGAATTTATTTAGAAATTATGTAATTCTAAATCTTCTCTTGTATGGCCTTTACATCTCTTTGATTTTGTTATATTATATTTCATCAATTTATTTCTTTTAAATTAAAAATATATTTACTTATATAAAAAAAGAAATTTATAATTATTTATGCTTTTTTAATTTTGTAATTCATATTAATTCTAAATAAGGTTCGTTCAAATTGAAACAAATATTAGTGAACACATCTAAATGAGCTCTATTCAATTGAATATTTATTTTTATAGTTTGAAATATTTTATTTTCTATGATTTCAAAATTTTTAATGAGATATTTTGATTCATATATTGTTTATGAATTAATGATGTCACACTCAATCTCTATATTAACATAGAATGAAAATCATCCAAACAATTCGTATAACTTTCTTAAAAAGTTTTCTTTGATAGTGTTATGCTACAATGAAATTTCAATTATTCTCTCATGTGATATTTACATCATCAAAATTTTTATTCATTAAATTTCTTTCAATTATATAATTCTTTCATTAATATATATATTTTCTTAACATTAAATTGATAATTTATTATTATATATATTTATTGAAACTTGTAATTTGTTGAAATTCAAATTTTGGTCAAATCAAGAATAAATAAAAATCATTTGAATATTTTCATAGCTCTATCAAATTAAATTTTGATTTTTTATATTTTTTAAATATTTTCAACTTTCTAGTCGTTTAACATATTTTATGAGACATTTTGACTCAAACATGATTTAATCACCGATGATGTTACCCTGAGTCTTCCAAACATTTTCCAATGAAAGCTTCATACACAATATATTTTATTTAATCAAATTTATTACTTAGAGTCAATTAAATTGCACAAAAAATCTCAATTTTTTAACAATGCGATGTCACATCACTTTAACTTGGCTGGATCATAATCGTTCAATTCATCTTATTTTATATTTGATTTTTATTTACTTACCAAAAAAATCATAATTTATATTTATTTGTGCATATTTATTTTATAGATTCTTAGTAAGGCAACACTATGTTTGATCGTGATGAGACAAATGTTGACCACCTCGTCTACAATGGCTCCATCTAATTAAACATTCTTTTTAAAAATTTTAATTTTTAAATTTGTTTCCATGTTTTTTGAGAAATTTTTATCCATGCTAGATTTGATGTTGATGATGTTATACTTGATCAGTGTCATATTTTAAAATATTTATTTTTTGTACAATTTTTTTAATTTTTACAAATGTATTACATTTATTTTGTCATATAGCAATGTAACTCTACATAATGCCTCCTATGGCCTTGAAATTTTCATGATTTTGTTACGTTGCATTATTTTAATTTATCTTATTTAGCTACAATATATATTTACATAAAATTAAAGTTATAATTTGTTTTGATTTTCCTTTATTTTATTTATGAATTTATCTTAATTCAAAATGATGCGAGATTGAGATGAAACAAATATCATTTGAATCATCTTAACAAGCTCTATAAAATTAAAAACTCATTTTAGTATTTTTTAAAAATTTTTTGTTCTAAGGTTTTTGCATATTTTATGAAACATTTCAATTCACACTTGATTTTATATTCAAGAATGTTAACTTTGATCTCATTAGTTTTTTGGATTGCAACCTTTCTATACAAATTTTCTTAGTCCTTCAAAAGTTTGACATTGATTTAGTAATAGTACTACAAAACAAAAATCCTCTTCTCACATAGATTTTTTTGAAACTATGATTTGCCAAATTTAGATTGCATCAACATATCTAATTAAAGCTTTAATGTATATCGTATTAATACTAAAAAAAATATTATTATTTAAGCTTCTCTACTTTATTGATAAACATTAATAACAAAGGAGTACTGTTGAGTGGAAACAAATATATTTTGATTTGTCTTGACTTTTATGCAATTAAAAATTAATTTTTTATTTCAAAATAATCTTTTTAATTCTTTTGACATGGTTTGTGAGAGATTTTGATTCGTTCCTGGTTTGATGACCTGTAACATTACAATAGATCTTAGAATCTTGGAATGCAACTTATAAAATTTGTCTTATTTTTTAAAATTTACCATTTTTCAATTGGTTACATTATTATGTAAATCAGAATTTTCTCCCTTGCGACAGTTACGTTGCATTGATTTTGTTACATTAAATTGTCCCAAATAATCTCATTTTAGCATTAATATATATATATATATTAAAAATAATAATTTTACTCTTGTTTATTACTATAATTTATAGAAATTCTAAATGAGGTCTGATCAAGTCAAAATAGTCATTGTTGTTCTAGTCTTGATGAGCACTATCTAATGAAATTTTATGTTTTTATATTGTTAAATAACTTTTTATCAAAGATTTTGACATATTTTATATCTACTCTTATGTGACCTTTATTTCACTTTGATTTACTTAAATAACATTCCATCAATTCAATTCGTTTTAGTTTCAATATATATTGACTTTGTAATAAAATAATAATTTTTTTTCTCTTATTGTTTTTTAATTTTTTATTTTGTATTAAATCGTTAAATTGCTTGATCTTAAAATGTAAGCCTCATAGACACAAAATATTTATTTTAATATTTTTAAATATTTTTATTTTCTTAATTTTTGAACACCTTAAGAGACAACCTGATTCGTACTTAATTTGATGATGAAATATGTTATGCCCAATCTTTTTATTATCTTGGATTGCATATTTCCAACAAAAGTTATCAGATTACTTAAAATATTTTTGTTTGATTTGGATATATTACTATGTAACACTAAATCTCCTCATTTGTTATATTTAGATTGGCATACTTTTGTCATATTTCTTTCCCTTAATTTATCTCATTTCATCTTCAATACATACCTACAAGATTTAATAAAATAATTTATTTTTATTATTTTTTATTTATTTTCGTAATCCACATTGATTACAAACTTGTTAAAATAAAGAGAAAACGATATTGTTGGATAAATACTCAGAAGCTCTATCAAATTAAATACACAATTTTATTTTATTATCTTCAAATATTTTTGATGATTGAGGATGTCTCCTTTGATCTCTCACAATCTTGAAATACAATTGTATTATGAAGTTTATCTCACTTTTTCAAAATTTTCTCTCTAATTTTTTTGCATTACATTATCTAAATTTATCTAATTCTAGATTTGATATACATATATTAATATTATTAAAGTAATAATTTATTATTATTTATACTTATTTAACTTAGCAATTGTAGTAATTACAATTTAGGCCTAATGGAGACAAAACAAACATCATTGGATTCATGTTGATAAGCTCCATCTAAATAAATAATTACTTTTTTATTTTTTAATTATTTTATTTGCTATGATATTATAATTTTTTATGTGATTTTTTTATTCATACATTTTTTAAAGATCAACAATGTCATATTTGATCACTTTACTATTGTGTAATGCTACTTTAGCATATAGTTTATTTGACTTTTTAAAATTTTTTATTTTCATTTTGTTGTGTTACTATGTTACTCTACATCTCATCTCATGTCACATTTACTTAATTATTATTTGGTTATATTGTATTGCTTAAATTTATTTAATTTTAGCTTTAATGAATTTTTAGATATAATAAAAATTATATAGCTCCAAACATGGTCCAATTGAGACAAAGCAAACATCATTGGATATTTCAAAGAAAATCTTTCAATATTTTTTTAAATATTTTAAATATTTCTATTGAAATATTTTTATAGATCTTTAAATTATTTTTATTTGCACCAAATTTTATTATTAATGATGTTACACTCTAAATCGTATAATGTTTCACTTTGATTTGATTATATTATTGTGTAACTCAATTTTAGTCTTGTGGCCTTTAAATAATTTTGAATTGGATAAATGAAATTTCTCAATTAAAATATTTTTAAACTTATTATAAATCTTATTAATTTTAAAAAACATTTAATATGAAAGAAATGTTGTTCAGCTCACCTTCATAAGACCTATGTAATTAAATATTTATTATTATTTTTAAATATTTTACTTTCATGTGCGCTTTGCACCCTTTATAAAAAATTTCAATTCATACTTTATTTTATGTTCGAGGATGTTAATTTCAAACCCCTTAGCATTTTGGAGTGAAAAATTCTTGTAATATTTATATCGCTTATTGAATTTTTTTTCATATTTTGTTATATTTCTAAGAAACAATAACTTTTTCATATGTCAATATTATATCACTTTGATTTTATTATATTACATTATCTTAATTTATCTTATTTCACTTTTAATAAAAATTTTCTTAATATTATCAGATAATATATTTGATATTTCATAATAATTCATAATGAAGTCTAATCTAGATAAAACAAATATTGATGGTCTTGTCTTGATGATCTTTAATAAATTGAATATTGACTTTTTAATTTACATATTTACACATATTACAAGTTCTTTCATTTTATACCCGATTAGATTTTCAAGGATGCTACACTCAATCTACTTAGCATTGCATACTTCAATAATCTCATATAATTTATTAAATTTCTTCAACTCAGAATCACCTCTTATGTTGCATTTATCTCATGTTTTCTTTCTTTATGTTACATTGTTTCATGCTTTCTTATTTAAAATTTAACTTAGTTTATGTAATTTTAAAACAATAACATTGGACCTATCTTGACAAGCTATATCCAATAAAATGCTTGTTTTAATTTTTTTAATATTTATTCTCACATATTTTGCCAATGTGTTTACACAGTTTGATTTTTATTTGATTTAATGTTCAAGGATTTTCCCTTAATTGCAATAGTATCATGGAATAGAGGTTTCTCATAAAATTTACCTAGTTTTTTAAATAGTTGTTTCAATTTTGTTATATTACTATATCACACTAAATCTTTGCTTGTGTGACTATTGTGTCAGTTTTATTAAAAATATTATAATGCTTCAATTTTTCTAATATCATATTTAATATATATTTATGTAATGTTTAAATATTAATTTATTATTATTTATTCCAAACAAGGATTAATGTACATTAAACAAATGTCATTTGGTTTTCTTAACAAGCTCCAAGAAATAAATATGTAGTGTTATATTACTAGAAATTTATTGTCTACAGCTTTGGCTAACTTCATAAGAAATTTGAGTTTATACATGAACTGATGATCGGTATTATTACACTCAGTTTTCTTAATATCTTAGAATGCTACTTTACCTTGCAATTTATATCATTTCTAATAATGTTTTGCTTTTGTTTTTATGCATTACTAATTCAAAGAGATGCAATGACCACACTTAGGGAGGATTATGGCTACATAGTAATATAACTAAATGAAAGAAAAAAGTTTAAGAAGTAATATAAGTTATGTAAGAAAGTTGTTTTCTAAGATTCTACAATTGTCAAGTTTAACATCCTTAATGGTCAATTAAGGTACAAATTAAAAACATACTGTAAAGCATACGAAAGTAATTTTGAATAAAATATTTTAAAATATAAAAAAAAAATTATTTGCACAAAACTCGTTAGGACTACTCTAACAATATTTCTTGTCTTAAACAAATCGTGTCTAGAACAATGTGAATTGCAAATACAAATAAAAATAAGTCATAATAAATTATTATTGGAATATAAGTTGACTATATATTATTGTACAAAAGAGTTAAGTTGAAAGAATACAATATAGCAAAATACAATTGATGGAAGAGTCATATGATTAAGCATTAGTCTTTAACAATATAATAAAAAAAAAAACAAAAGTTTTGAAAGAATGACCAAGGTTACATGGGATGCTACATTCCAAAATATTGTGGAGGTCTACCATAACATCATCAATTTTAAAAAATTTACAAATTAAAATGCCTCAAAAGGAATACTAAAAATCTTGAAAATAAAATAATTGAAGATATAAAAATAAATATTACAATAAGTTTAATGATGTTAGTTTCATATCCATCAAACCTAATTTAGAATAAAGAAAAATTACTAATTAAAACAAACATAAATAACAATAAAAATTACTTGAGAGGAAAATTAGGATTTCATAGTATTGTAACAAAATCAAAGTGAACATGTTGCAAAATAAAGATGAATTTTGTAAGAAAGTTGTATTCTAAGAATATGTAGACATCAACTATAACATCCTTGAGAGTGTTAATAAAGAATGAATCAAATTATCTTACAAAATATATGAAAACGTTGAAAAAAAATTTTTAAAAAATAAAAAAAGAATATTTGATTCCATAAAAAAATCAAGTTGAGTCTAATGACAATTATTTCTTCTAATCAATCCTTATTTTGAAATATAATATATTAAATAAGTAAATGAACACAAATAATAAAAAAATTATTGTTTAAGTAAATATATATGAAAGTTGAACTAATTAAAAATTGAGCAATATAATATAGCCAAATCAAAGTATTGTAATATCCATGTTAGATTAGATTTAAAGTAACATAGTAATAAACCAAAAATATAAAATAAATTTAATGAAATGAGATAAATTGTAAAGTAAAGTTGCATTCCTAGATATTATGAAGATATATTGCAACAACCTCATTCATGAAATCAGGTATGAATCAAATGGTCTCACGATAATGTCATAGACCTAGAAATCAATAATTTTGAAATACAAAAAAGAATAATTAATTATATAAAGCTATTGAAATGAGTACAAGGATATTTGTTCTCCATTGGACTTCATTTTGGACAACTACAAATTGCCAATGTAAATCAATATAAATAATAATTAATAATTTTAAGACATTAAATGAATACATATTATAATAAAAATAAGATAAGTTGAATCATTGCAAAATAAAAAAAAATGATGTAATGTTCGCATGAAAAAAAATTAGTGTTTCATAGTAATGTAACCATTTCAATTTGATAGATTTGTAAAAATAGGATAAATTGTACATTAAGTTTGAATTCCAAATTTCTAATTAGACCAATTGTGACAACCTTGATCATTACATCAACAGTGAATTTTACTATCATGGAAATGGTTCTAAAGACATAGAAAATAATATCTCTAAAATTGTAGAAATATATAATAAATTCTATCAATCAACCATAGTTTGGAAAAACTATAAATTAGAAAAGTATATAAGCAAATGTAATAAAAAAATATTAGATTATTATTAATTAATATATAAAATGAAATTGAAACAAGTAAAATTAAAGTAATATAATAAAACAAAAAAAAATATTCCAAAGTTCTAAGGAGGGGAGAATACGAGATTCATAATAATATAACAAAAAGAAAGTGAAAAATTTGCAAAAGTGTGATAAGTATAAAAAAAGTTGCATTTCAAAATATGATGGAGATGGAGTGTAACACATTCAATAATTAAATTAGGTACAAATGTAATGGCTCACAAAGCCTAGAAAACTTTAAAAAAATTAAATATTTAGAAATATAAAATATAATATTTAGGATTATAAAGTTCTTTAAGTTCAATCAAATGACGTTGGCTTTATATTAATCCAACCTTCTTTAGAATTACTAGATATTGCAATGGTAAGTCAGAAAAAAAAATTTTATTTAATGTTTATTAAATTTATATTAAAACTAAAAATGTGTTTAATTTAAGTAATGTGACATAACAATGTCAAAGTGATGAAATGGTGACAAGAGAAGAGATTTAGAGTTACTCAATAGTGTAGCCAAATTAAAACGAAAAATTGGAAAAAATAAGTAAATTGTACAAGAAAGTAATTTTTTGGGATACTAAAGAGATTTAGTGTAATATCCTTGACCACCTAATTAGGGATGAATAAACATTTCTTGTTATATGAATGAAAATGGTAGATACAAAAATTTTCCAGAATATAGTTTAAAAATTTTAATTCGATAGAGCTATTAAAGGCAACTACAACATGCTTATTTCCACTCGATCAATACATGTAAGGAATTTTTACGACATAAAAAAGTAAATATGTATTATTAATTATAGATTATTATTTCAATATTTATTATTTTTATATTAAAGCCTAAATGACGTAAATTCATGTAACAAAATATATTTAAATGAAAGTTATGTATTGGTGATATGATAGAACATTTTGAGTTACTTAATAATATAACCAAATCAAAGTGAAAACCTTAAAGAGATACAATAAATTATATAGAAAATTTCAATTCCAAGATTTTGAGGAGTTTGAAGATGATTCTAAAATGATCAAATTAAGTATGAATGAAATCTATTATAATTTGTGCGAAAGCCATACAAAAAAATTTTAAAAATATATGAAATAATATTTAATTTTGATAAAGCTGATTAAGTGAGCACAACGATGTGTATTTCACCTCGATGGAAACCGGATTAAAAATACTATAAAATGAGAATTTTTATGGAAAAGTTAGATTCCAAAAAATTTAGGACATTAATTACAACAACCTGGATCATTAAATAACATACAAATACAAATACATCACTGAACATGTTGAAATATTACAAAATAATTTTTAAAAAATTAAAATTAATATAAAATTTTATTAAGATAATTTACCAAGGTAAATAACTTTTGTTTCATCTAAATTTAATATAATTTGGAAATATTTTAAATAACTAAAGTAAATATTCTCAAATAGCATTACGATTTTAATTTAAAATTTGTTAAAGTTGAAATGTGATGAATTCAATCAATGTATTATAACAAAATTAAATTAATGTCAATGTGACACGGGGGAAATTTTTAATTATGTAGTAATATAAATAAAAAAAATAAAAGAAATATGAAAAATTGTAAGCAAAAGTTGCATTCTAAGATGGTAAGGTGATTGAAAGTAAAGTCATTAATAGTAAAACAATGTATCAATTGAAATATACTATAAAGCATGCCAAAATCATACAAAATAAGGCATTTAAAAAAATAAAATTGAACATTTTTTTCGAGAACACTAGTCATGAAGAGTCAAACATCAATTTTTTTATCTTGATTTGACCACATTTGCAATTAGTACATATTATAATATTAAAAAAGAATAAATAAAAAAAAATTATTTTAATACTAAGAAAAAATATTTTAATTATGAAATTAGCTAACTTAAAGAAGTCTAATATATACAAATTGAATGATGCAAAAATCATATAGGATGATATTTAGAGTTAATATAAAAATGAGAAAAATTATGTTGGAAATTTAATTTTCAAGAAACTAAGGAGATTAAGTTTGATGTTCTAGATAATCTTATTAGTTGCAAATCGAGATGCCATCTAAACTACATAAAAGATAGAAAATAAAATATCTAAAAATGTAGGAATAAATATTTGGTTGGATAAAGTTAATCAAGTTGCGTCCAACGATACTTATTTCTTCTTGATCAGTCCATGTTCAGAGTTACTATGAATTAGAAATATGAATAAGTTTAAATAATAATAAATCATTATTTTTATATTAAGAAAATATTTATTAAATAAAAAATAAGATAAATTGAAATAATGTCACATAACATGATTAATAAAACACAAACCTCATAAGAGAGGAGATTTATAGTAACTTAGTAAAATATAAAAATAAAAAAAATTGAACATATAAGATCAATTATTCAAGAAAATTATATTAAATAATAGTAATTAGAAGTTAATTATTTATTGATCATTTAATCTTATTAAAATTTATTAGAACTTCTACTAAACCAAAGAAATAAAATATTAAAAATTTCAAAAATATTTATTTAAATTTATAGAGGTGGTCGAGACGAGTTCAATGACATTTGTTCGATCACGATTTGACCTTATTTTGAACTTCAATGAATTATCAAAGTAAATATTCATATAAAATAATATGTTATTATTTTATTACTAAGAACATAAAATATAGTTGAAACAACAAAAATTAAAGGAATATAATATATTCAAATACAAGTAATTTAAAAGTCACATAAGGTGTAGTTTCAAGCCATATAGTAATATAAACATATCAAATGGAAATATTTATTTAAATAAGATAAATTATACAAGAAACATTCACCACAAGAAAGTAAAGAGATTATGTGTAGCATCCTTAATCACAAGCTTATGCACAAATCATAATATCTCATAAATGATTCAAAAAATGTAGAAATGTTTTTGAAAAATATAGAAATAAATATTTAGGTTTATAGTCCTTGTTAATATGAGTCCAAACACATTTAATTCATCCTAACAAACATCATTTGCAATTACCACAAATTACAGAAGTAAATAGTAGAAATAAAATTAAATTACAATTCAAGATTAAGTACATAAGTTAAAAATGAAAAATGATAAATTGAATTAATTTAATATAACTAAATCAAAGTAATGTATGTATCATATGAGAGGAGATTTATAGTTATATCATGATATAAAAAAATTTAAGAGAAAAATTTTAAGAAACAAGGTAAATTATGTGGGAAATAATTTCAACATATTAAGGAGACTAAGTATAGGTTCATCAATCATTTAATTTGGTGTGAATTAAAATGTATCATAAAGTGTGACAAAATTTAAAAAAAAAATTTAAAAATATAGAAATAAATATGTAATTGGATAGAGCTTATTAAAATGGTTAGACTACATTTATTTAATTTAAATTCAACATGGTTTGTAATTATTATGAATACCCAAGGAAAACATGGATAAATAAAATTAAACTATTATTTTAATATTAAGTAAATATATATTAAAGTTGAAATGACACAAACTAAAAAATATAGCATAAACAAATTACGTAATTTAATTATCATGTATGATGAGATTTTGAGTTAGTGACAACCAAATTGAGTGTAAGGTCTTAAATCTAGAAATTAATTGTGAATCAAAATATTTGTTAAGGCAAGCAAAAACCCTAGAAAATAAACTATTTAAAATATGTAAAAGAAATATGTGAAGGTCACATGTGAGGAGACTTAGAGTTAGTTGGTGATATGTCTAAATTAAAGAAAGGTATTTGAAAAAATGAGATGAATTATGCTATATTGTAGCATTTCATTACATTAAGGAAATTGGGTGTAGCATCATCAAATGTTAAATCTCCTACAAGTAAAAATGTCTCCTAAAAATTTTTTATTGTCTTTCCATTTTACCACACTTTCTCTTTGTTTTTTTCAAAGAGATTAAGTATCCTATGAAATAAATAAATAGAATATCTTGATCAAGTGTTACTTTAAATTATTATGAATTAACAAAGTTAATAAGCATAAAATATAACAATTTGGTTTTTAATATTAATTAAATATATATTAAAGTAAAAACAATAAATTGTAACAATAGGTTATAATCAAATCAAAGGGATGTAAAGGTAACATGAGACGACATTAAGAGTTATATAGCAATATAATAATATCAAATAAAAAAAAGAAATGAGATGAATTGTATATAAAATTTCATTACAATATTTGACTGTAATCAAGTGTATTGCCCTTGAACATTAAATCGAGTGCAATTTGAAATATCTAACGAAGCATGCCAAAACCTTAAGAAAAAGTTATTGAAGAAAATAAAAATGAATGTTTAATTGAATACAGCTGATTGAGGCAAGTATAACACTATCACTTTCATGTCAATTAGATCTTGTTTGGAATTAGTAAGCTTATCATACTAAATTAGAAAAAATAATAATAAATTTAAGGGATTTAATAAAATAAATTAAAGAAATATAAAGGTTAGATATCAGCCAACTTATAGTTATGCAGTATTATATCCAAGTGAAAGCAAAAACATTTGAGAAAATAAGAAAAATTTTATGGCAAACTAGCATTTGAAGATACTAAGGGGTTAGTGTGTAACATCTTTGATCTTAAAATTAGGATAGATCAAAATGATTCATAAAACATGGGAAAATTATAGGAAATAAAATATTGACAAAAGTAGAATTGAACATTTAATTGGATAGAGCCCATTCAAAGGTCTCCAACAAGATTTGTTTAATCTCAATCATACCTCATTTGAGTCACTACAAAGTGCACTAGAAAATAAGCTAAATAATGATAAATTATTTCTATAATGTATAGTAGATATGTATTAAAGCTAAAAAGAGATAAATATACATAATCTAATATAGCTAAATTAAAGAAACAATTTGAAAAAAAATGAAAAACATTGCATAAGAAAGTTGCCTCCCATGATACTAATGAGTGTTGTGTAATATCCTAAATTATCAAATAATGTCCGAATGAATATTTAATTAGATAGAGCTTTTCAAGGCTAGTAAATGAAGAAGATATTTAAAGTTATATAGTAACATAACAAAATAAAACAAAAAACTCTTTAGAAATATAATAAATGGCACTAAATA
This sequence comes from Vanilla planifolia, assembly GCA_023846275.1. Lineage (NCBI taxonomy): Eukaryota > Viridiplantae > Streptophyta > Magnoliopsida > Asparagales > Orchidaceae > Vanilla > Vanilla planifolia. The sequence continues at coordinate 588,237 of JAIUJO010000245.1, read as the reverse complement.
TTTATATTCTAAGATACTAGGTATATGAAGTTTTGATATCCTTGATCACTAAGTAAAGTGCAAATCAAAATATCTTATAAAATATCATATAATGCTAAAAAAATAAAATATTAAAATAAATAAAAAAAGAACATTTGTTTGGATAGAGGTCATTGAGATGAGTCAAATAAGACTTGTTTCATTTTATTTCAACTTGATTTGAAATTTTAATGAATTATCAAATTAAACTTGAAATGGTATAAATTAGAGTAATGTAATAAATCAAAATTAAAGCTTTGTAAAAGTCACTTAAGGGGAGATTTAGAGTTTGATAGTAATGCAACAAATAAAAAGTTAGAAATTTGGATAAATGAGATATACTATATAGGAAAAGCTTGCTCTAAGGCACTATGGAGAACAACTATGGCATCATCGATCATCAAATTTGGTACAAATTCTAATATCTCATAGAATGTGTTGAAAATATTGAAAAATTTTTTAATTAGACGGGGCTTGTCGAGATGAGTTCAAAGAAGTTTTTTTGTGTTTATCAAACCATGTTGGAATTACCACTTATTTGAAAAGAAAATATCAAATAATAATAAAAACTAATTATTTTAATGATAAGTAATAATTATTAAATCTAAAATAAGATAAATGAAACTAATTAAAAATTATCAAATCAATGTGATGTCAAGACCATACGATATTAAATATAAAGTTCCATTGTAATATGATTAAATAAAATTAAAACATTTGATGAAATCAAATTTATTTTAAGATAAAGTCACATTTTAAGATGCTAAAGAATCAATTATAACTTCCCTCACCATCAAATAATGTGCAAATGAAATTACCTAGTATAGCATAACAAAAAACCTAAGAAATGGACATAAATAAAAATAAATTATTATTTTAATATTAAGTACCAATACATTAAAGTTGAAATTTAATAAATTGAGTTAATGTAATATAATCCAAACAGAGCAATATAAAGGTCACATGGTATGATGTTTAGAATTACTTAATAATATATCCAAATAAGAGTAAATTATTTTAAAAAATAAGATAAATTATATGAACAATTTTTATTCTAACATAGGTAATATATTAATTTTGCCATCCTTGATCTTTAAATTTTGAACTAATTTAGAAATAAATTTTTATTTGATTAGAGCATATTAATGAAGCCCAACAAAATCTGTTTCATGTTGATTTGTCATCTTTTGGAATTATAGTGAATTATTTAAGTGAATATGAATAATTAATAATGAATTAAAATTTTAATTACATATTATTCAGGCTGGTCGCATTGATTCACTTTGAAACAAAGTGAGGGTTGAAATGGAGAAGATTAAGTGTTATATAGTAATGTTGGAAAAGTAAATTAAGGCAATGTAATGGGTACACAAGAAGAGATTTGAGTTAAGTTATAAAATAACAAAATTAAACTAAACTCTTTAAAGAAATAAGATAAATTCCATGGAAAGTTTCATTCCAAGGTACTAAGGAGATCAAGAGTAGCATTTCTTATCATTAAATTAGGTAAGAATCAAAATCTATATTAGCATGCTATTGTGATGGAGAAAGAAAATAATGAAGAACTTAAAATTTAATATATAATAAAATAGAGCTACTCAAGAAGAGTCCAATAATATTTAGTTTATCTCAATTAAATCACATTTATAATTACAATGAATTACTAAAGTAAATAGTGATAAATAATAAGAAATTATTTTTTTAATATTAAATAACTATATATTTTCTTTGAGAATAAGATAAATTTAAGCACTATGCAAAACCAATGTAAGTTAATATAAATTGGCATGATAGGTTATTTTGCGATAGAAAGTAAGGTGTCTAAATTAAAGGAAAAACATGGAACAAATGTCATAAATTATACAAGAAACTTGCAATTAATTAATCTAAGAAGATATAATGTGACATACTTGATGGTCAAATTGGGCACAAATAAAAATATCTTGTAAAGTATGCCAAAGTAATAGAAAATAAAATATTTTAAATATATAATTGAATATTTAAATTGAACCTCGCATTAATCGAACCCCATTTGGATTTATTACAATGTACTAAACAAAAGTAAGGCATAAATTACTAAAGAAAAATAAGAAAAAATTAACAAAAATATATTATTTTAAAATTGCTTAACATATGTTGAAGCATAAATGAGATAAACTAATGCAACCTAACAGAACCACATAAAAGCAACATAAAAGTGTAACAGATGTATCATAAATCTTGCCAAAATAAGAGAAAATATTTTTTTAGATATAAAAAATAATATATAATTAGATAGACTTCATCAAGGTGAGCCAAATGACATTTACTTTTCGTTGAACCTCATTGGAATTACTACAAAATGTAGAAGCAAATAATTATAAATATTAATTAATTATTATTTAAATATTACATAATTATATAATAAAACAAAAAATATGATAAATTAAAGTTATGTATTATATTAAAATTAGAATGATTTAATAGCAACATGTGAGAAGATTTTGAGTTACATAGTAATGAAAAAAATAAAAGTGAAAACTTTAAAGAAAGAACATAAACTACAAAAGAAAATGTCTTTCCTTGATTGTAAGGAGATTGACTATAACATCTTCAATTATAAAATAAGTGAAGAATCAAAATATCTCTTACAACATCTCAAAGCAATATAAAATAAAATATTACAAAAATATAAAAATTGATTATTTGATTGGATGAGCACATGAAGATGAGTGTGTTGATGTTGGTCATTTCTTGATAAGACATTTTGAATTTGATAAAATGAATCAACGTAGCATAGAAAAATTTATGGTTTATGAAGGTCACATATGTGAAGATTTAGACTTATAAAATGATTTAATAAAATCAATAAAAAATTTTGAAAAAAGAAGAAAAATTATACTAGAAACTTGCATTCAAGGATACTAAAGAGATCGATTGTAATACATTCAAACAAGAAATTAGGTATAAATCAAATGTCTCATAAAATATGTGAAAACCTAGAAAAAAATATTCATGATGATAAAAAATATAAAGATAAAATTGACACAAGATAATGAGTCTACATATATTTATTTGGTGTGTTGGATGACATTTAGGATTTCTATGAATTATCTTACTAGTAAAGCTTAAATATAATAAAGTATTTTTTTAATATTAGGAAAATTTAAATTATAAATAAAATCACGTTAATAAAAAACAATGTAAGATAACCAAAGAAAGGTGGTGTAAAAGTCATAAGGGAGGAAATTTTGTGTTACATGGTTACACTACCAAATACAAAAAAAATTTCAAGAAAATGAGGCAATTTGTACAGGAAAGTTGCATTGCATGATGCTAAGGTGGCCGTTAAATAAAAATATACTTTTTTCATATGAAGTGCCTAAATTATTGTGAATAACTATTTAAAAATATAAAAACACATATTCAGATAAGTCATGCACATCAAGTAGAGCAGACAATGTTTTTTTCATCTCAATAAGTCATCCTTAAGAATTATTGAAAACTATCAGACTAATTAAGTGTAAATAATAACAAATTATTATTCGAATTTTAAGTATACATTAACCTTGAAATCTCATAAATTGAAGAAATATAGCAAAACCAATTCAAGTTCTTCAAAGGGTCACATAAATATAGATTTAGAGAAATCTAGTAATTCAATGATGTTTGTTTCTTCTTAATTAAACCTCATTTGGAATAAGATAAATTAAAGAAATATAAATATAATAAAATAAAAAATATGTAACTACCACAAGAGAGAAGAATTGATATTGCATAGTAAAATAAAAAATTCTAGGAGAAATTCTTTAAGAAATTAGATAAATTACATGAGAACGTTGAATTGAAAGGTAATAAGTAGAGTGAGCATAGCTTCCCTAATAATCATATTTTGCAAGGATCAAAATGTGTTGTTCAATATGTAAAAGCAAAATTGAAGTGATTTAAAGGCCACATGAGAATATATTTAGAGTTACATAGTATTTTTTACTAGATAGTTACATAATAAGACACTTTAGAGATATTATATTATATTATTCCTAAAATCTAGTACGAATAAAAATGTCTCATAAAACAACTAAAACCATACAAAATAGAATATAGAAAAATTTTAAACTGAGACTTCTATAAGTTAAGGCTTATTGGGTTGATTACAATGATGCGTCTCATTTGAAAAAATGTTTTTTTAATGTTAAGTAAATATTTATGTATATATATATATTAAACCTTAAATCAAAAAAAATTTAAACAATATATTATAACCAAATCAAAGTGATGCAATACTGAAATGGAACGACCTTCAAAATTGCACGATAATATAACAAAATCAAGTAAAATATTTCAATAGATGTGATAAATTATATAAGAATGTTGTATTCAAAGATGCTGAGGAGATAAAGAGTAAGTAGCATTACTGATCAACAAATAAGGAAATAATCAAAATTACTCATTAAGAATTCTATAGCCATTGAAAATAAGATACATAAAAATTACAAATTTAATAAAGCTCATTGAGATGAGTCCAACCACCAATGTTTTTATTGCTTGGGAATTATTTTGAATTATAGTGAAATATAAAAGTGTATATGAATTAACAATAATAAGTTATTATTTTAATTGAAAAGATAAAAGTAAAAGTAATATAATATAACCAGATAAATGTGGCATAATGGTGGCACAAGAGGAGACTTAGGCTTTTGTAGTAATGCAACAAAATCATTACAATGTATTTTAATAAACAAGAACAATCATAAGATAACTTTGCCAACCAAGATACCAAGGGGAAAAATAACAAAATTAAAAATGTAAAAATGTAGAATTGATTATTTGAGTAGATAGAGTTTGTTGAGAGAGATCAAATGATGATTAATTCATCTTGGATTTGCTTCATTTGAAGTTATTATGATTTACCAAAAGAATATTTGGCAAATTTTATTAAATCAATGTAATATAAAGATTACATAAGAGGACATCTATAGCTACATGTAATATAACAAAACAAAAGAATCATTTTTTAAGAAATGATGCAAATGTTATGGGAAAGTTGAATTCCTTGTATATTAAAATCATGCACAAATATAAATTTCTTTTAAAGCATGTCAAAATTAAAAACTCAAACATATTTAAAATTATAATAATGAACATTTAATTCCATAAATCATAACTAGATGAGTCTTACAATCTTTATATATATCAGCCCTAGTATTGAATCTCTATGAATAACTAAAATAAATAAGCATAAATAAAAATAAATTATTTTTTTGAAGTGATTGAAAAAGTAATGTGTCCCAAAAAGAAATAAATAAGCTCTAAATTACCTTGTATTGAGGCAATGTAATATATCCTTTTCAATGTAATTTAAAAGCTAACAGAAGACAAAATTTTGAATGACTTAGAAATATGACAAATCAAATAGAAAATTTTGAATAAATGAGATAAATTATAATAGAATGTTTCATTGCAAGAAGCTAAGTTGATTGAGTGTTACATTCTCATCATCAAATTAGGTACTAATTTAAATTTCTAATAAATAGACGAAAAACCCAAGTAAATAAAATATTTGAAAATCCAAAAATTAATAATTTATAGAATAAAGCTTGTTAAGATAAGTATAATGATTTTTATTTTGCCTCAATTGAATCTCATAAGTAATTACTATAAATTACAAAAATAAATAAGTAATAAAGTAATAAATTATTTTTTAATATCAAGTAAATTTTTATTAAATCCCAATTTACATTAACTAAAGCCATAGTATATGAACAAATTAAAGAGATAAACAGTAAAAGAGATGAAATTTTGAGTGACATAGTAATATAATCGAATCAGAGCACAATATTTAGAAAAATGAGATAAATTATATAGGAGAGTTACAGTTTATCATACAATAATTTAGACATATGATATTTAAATCACCAAGTAAGGTACATATCAAAATGTCACATAAAATATGCCATGGCAATAGAAAATTAAATATTAAAAAATATTTTAAAAACTTTAATTGCATATAACTCATCAAGAAAATTCAATTAACATTTTTTTCCTACATATCTAAAATCATATGGAATAACTATTAATTACCAAATTAAACAAACATAAATAATATTCAATAATTATTTTGATATTTAATAAATATATATTAGTAATAAAATTAGAAAAATTAAAGAATTATAACTTTACCAAATTAAACTAAAATAAAGGTTACACCATCAAAGAATTAAAATCTCGTATTAACAATAAAATAAAAGAAAAAAATTGAAAAAATGAGATAAATTGTACTAGAAAGTTTTATTCCCAGATATCATGGAAATCGATTATAGTGCCTTTATTCATCAAATCAAATACGAATGACACTACTTTATGAGGCATTCAAAATTTCTAAAAATTTAAATGAATATTAAAAATATAAAAGTGAATATTTAAAAGCATAGAACTCATTAAGATGAGCTTAATATTTTCGTTTCATCTAAAAAAATAAATAAATGTTAAAGCTTAAAGAGATAAGTTGAAGAAAGATAATAAAACAAAATGTAAGTGATTTATGGGTCACATGAGAGTAGAATTAGATTTAAATATTAATATAAAAAAATCAAAGGAAAAAGTTGATGAAATGATATAAATTGTATAGGAAAATCACATTCCAAGATACCTTAGTGATCAAACCAAAATTTATCAATCATTAAATTAGAAATGAACTGAAATGTCTCATAAAGTGAACCAAAGCATAGGAACAAAATATTAAATTTAAAAAATATATAAAAAAATTAATATATAATTTGATAGAGCGCATCAAAATGAGTCTAATGACTTTTTTTCATCTCCACTAGACCTTGTTTCAAGTTGCAAAAAGTTATAGAACTAAATAATCATACGTAAACATAGAATTATAATTTTAGTATTAAGTAAATATATTATAAAGTTGAAAATAGAAAAATTTTAAAAAAGTAAAATAACCAATCCAGACCATTATATCTGTTTAATGTTAAAATTTAAAATATTTAGAAATATAGACATGATTATTTAATTGCATAGGTCTCATTGAGGTAAGTGAAAAATATATTTTTCATCTTGATCACACATCATTTGTAATTGTTGCAAGTTACAATTTCTAATAAGCATAAATAAGAGTAAATTTATATTCTAATATCAAGAAAACAAACATTTAATCCAAAATAAGATAAATAAATGCAATATAATATAACCAAATCAAATTAGTGTCAAAGTCAAATGAGAGAACAAATTGACTTCTCTTCGAATATAGTCAAAGTATTGAGAACATTTTGAAAAAATGCACAAATTACATTTTAAAGTGTGCAAACATATTAAAGAGATCGACTATGAAATCCCATAATGCCTACTTTATCTTGATTAAAAATCAATTGGAATTATAGAAAATTACAAAAAAAAACCACAAATATTAATAAAGTTTTTAAAAATTAAAAAATATTTTAAAGAAAAATGTCTTAAATTAAAGCAGTATAATAAATCCAAATCAAAGTATTGTAGAAGTTACACTTGAGAAGATTTACAATTACATAATATTATAACCAAATTAAAGGGAAGAATTATAAAAAATTAGATAAATTATACAAAAAAATTAGATTCCAAGATATGTTTGAGTGCAAAATCTTATATTGCAAAATTTTGTGCGACACAAGATTTCCCAAAAGGCATGATGAAACCATTTATAACAAAGCTTAGATATAAAATATTAATTTAATTGAGCACTACCTATTGAGCCCAACTATGCTTATTTTTCGTTGATTGATTTTCATTTGAAATTGATATGAATTACTAAAATAAATAAATATAATTAATAATAAATTATAATTTTAAAATCACATAAGTTCATATTATTATTGAATTGAGATAAATTGAAGTAATATAATATAGCTAATACAAGGCATTGAAAAGGTAATATATTGGCGGATTTGGAGTAGCATTGTAACATAACAAATCAAAGCAAAACATTTGAGTCAAAATGATAAATTGTGTGGGAAAGTTGGATACCAAGACATTAAGTATATCGAATGTAAACTTTTTTGTCAACAAATCATGAAAGAATTGAAATATATAATAATGCATGCTAGTGTCCTAAAAAATAAAAATGCAACAAATTATAAAAATAAATAGTTTATAGGAGATAGGATGTTGAGATTGGTCAAATGACGTTTTTTAACTTGATTAGATCTTGGATAGAATTACTGTGAATTATAAAGCTAACTATGCGATTAATGTAATAAATAATTAGTTTACGATTAAGCAAATATATATTATAAATGACATAAATTGAGGGTTTGTAATATAGGAAAAGCAAAGAGAAGTAAATGTCACAAAAGAGAACAATTATATTTTTATCGCAATATGACTAAAAGAATGAAAAAACTTTGCAAAAGGGAGATAAACGGTATAAGGATGTCGTATCTTGAGATCATAAAGAGAACAATATAGTATCCTTAGCCATCAAATCTAGCAAGAAATAAAATTCGTTATTAAGTTTGCCAAACTCTTAGAATTACTATCAGACCTAGTAACAAATAAAATGCCTAATGAACCTTGTTTTATCTCGATCAGACCTTTTGTTGTAATTACTACGAACTTTCCCATAAACTATATGCAAATAATTAAAAATTATTAATTTAATATTAATTAAAAAATTATTTAAAAAAATTAGGCAAATGAAAGAAATGTAATTTAACCAAATCAAAGTTATGTCAAGGTCACAAGAGGGAGATTTAAAGTACTATAGTAGTATGGTAAAATCAAAACTAAAAAATAAGAAGAAATGAGATAAATTGTATGGGAAAGGTTTTTCCCAAGATACTAGAGAAATTTGTTGTATTATTCTTAATTATCAAATATTGCATGGAAAAAATGTTTCACAAAAAAAGATCAAAATTTAGAAAAAAATATTTATTAAAAAAAAGAAATAAATATTTAATTCGAGAGAGCTAATTGAGGTTAGTAATGTTGTAATGAGTTAAGTTGAAAATATTCAAAATAAAAAAAATCAACGTAATGTAAGGTTCACTTGAGAAGAAAGTTAGTCATTCATAGCAATATATTAAAATAAAAGCAGAGAGTTTTTGCGAAATGGTAGATTTTACAAGAAAGATGGATTCAAAAAAACTAAGAAAATCAAGTTTAGCATCCCTTAGGGTCAAATCAGGTATGAATAGAAAAGCTCATAAAATGAACGAAAACACTAGAAAATAAAATATTTAAAATTATAAAAAATAATTTTTTATTACAAAGAACTCATTATGTTAAGCTCGACATTATTCATTTAATCTCAACAAAACATCAATTAAAATTATTATGAATTACAAAAATAAAAAAGAATAAATAACAAAAAAATATTTTAATATAAATAAAAAATAAATTACATATTAATGAAGAGTAAGATGAATTAAATTGATATAATAGAACTAAATCAATGCTATGTAATGCTGAATTCAGAGAAGATTTAAACTTTCATCATAATATAACAAAGTCAAAGCAAAAAATTAGAAGAAAAGAGATATGTTGTTGATGAATGATTGATTCCATGAACAAAGAAGATTGAGCTTGATATGTTTAAACATCAAATATCATATAAATTAAAATTCCTTTTAAATTATGAGAGAATCATAAATAGGTGAAATAATTTAAGAATAACAAATGAATGTTTAATTTGATTGAGCTTATCAACTTTAGTCCAATGATGTTTATTTCATCAAAATATATGTCATTTTCATTTATTATGAAATACCAAAAAAATAAATAAAAATAAAAGCATGTTTCTTTATTAATAAAAATTAAATATTTATTAAATTTAAATGGAGATAAATTATAGCAATGTATATATCCAAATCATATTGACACAACGATCACATGAGAGGGGATTTTGGGTCACATAATAATATAAACAAGTTAATGCAAAATATTTGAAGAATTGGGATAGAATATATGAGAAAGTTGCAATCCAAGATACAAAGAGATCCAAGTTAGCATTCTTAATTGTCTCAATTAGTAAGAATCAAAATATCCAGCATTCCAAAATACTAAAACAATATAATATTTAAAATATATAAATTATTGTTTATTATGATAAATGCCATTGAAACGAGTACAATGACATTTGTTTCATCCCATTCGAACCTCATTTGGAACTACTATAAATTACCAAATCAAATAAGCGTCAATAACAATAATGTAATTTTCTTAATATTAAGTAAATATATAAAAAGATTGAAAGGAGAAAAAATGCTGCAATAGACTAAAAAATCAAAGAATTAGAGAGGCAACATTAGAAGAGAATTGGAATGCCTAAAAAATATACTAGAATAATAAAAAAAACATTTAATATTTTAGAGATTAATATTTAATTGGACAAAGCTTAATAAGTTAATAATTATATTAATTAAGAATAAATTATGAATTTATTATGTATAAATTAAATTTGAAAAAAAATAAATTAAAGCAAAGTTTTCTAATCAAATAAAAGCCCATGCAAACATTAAAAAAGGTAGGAATTTGCATTTCATATTAACATAACAAAACGAATGAGAAAATATAAAGAAATGAGAAAAATTGTATGTGGAATTTTCTTTCCAAGGTATTAAGTTCATTGAGTATAAAATAATTAATCCTAAAAAAAGGAAAAAATATTAGTGCAAACTCAAGCGTGTTGAAGCCATTGAAAAAAACATAAAATTTTCAAATTAAATATTTAATTCTATAGAGCTTGTAAAGATAATTCCAATAATATTTTTTGACTTTATTAGTCATGATTTGGAATTTTTGTAAAACACAATAATATATACCCATAAATAATAATAAAACATATATGAATTATATTAGGTAAAAATCAAAATTCCTCACAAAAGTTAATAAAAAAATAAAAATAAAATTTGTTAAAATTTTAAATTGGATAGAGCTTATTGAGATGAATCCCATAATACTTCTTATCAGTTCAATCAGACTAACTTTAGAATTGTCAAATAATACCAATGCACATATGAAAAAATTAGAATAAACATTTATTAAAAAATAAAGTTAATATATGTTAAAGTATAAATGAGATAAATTAAAGGAATGTAATATTATAAAAGCAACAAAATTTAATGTGTAAAAATAAGTGTTTTAAAGTTTCATAGTTATATAACCAATCAAAAAGAAAATATTTAAAGTAATGAGATAAATGTTATAGAAGAAATTATAATCTATGATATTAAGGAGATCTAGCTTGGAACTCTTAACTATCAAATTAGTTCAGAACAAAAATGCCTTATAAATCATTTAAAAGCCATATAAAAGAAAATGCATAAAAATGTTAAATTCAACATTTAATTTGACAGATCCCATCTAGAAAAGTTTAACAAAATGTCTTTCTAATTGATGAAAACTTTTTTGGAATTAGTTGGAAATAAAAATGTAAGTAAACATAAATAATAACAAATTATAATTTTTATATTTAGTAAAAATATATATTTTTTCTTAAATTAAATAAATTTAATAAATGTAACATAATTTAAAAAAGGTGATGTGAAAGATACAAAGTGGCAATTTAGAATTTCATAAAAATATAGTAGAATCAATAAAGGATATTTAAATAAACAAGATAAATTATACAAGAAAATTAAATTTCAAAATACTTAGGAGAAAAAGTGTAGTACTTTTTATCATCAAATCCTGTAAGAAACAAAAAGTTCTAAAAACTATTCCCAAAACTAAGAAATAGAATATGTAAAATCTTTAAGTTAAATATTTCGTTGAATTAAGCTCATTGCCATGAGTCCATTGACGTTTGTTTTGTGTTGATCAAGCTATGTTGGGAATTAATATCAAAACATAAAAGACATAGGAATAAAAAATTATGAAATATTAGTTTAATATTAGGTAAATATATATTAAAAATCACTAAAGATAAATTAAAGTAATATAATTTAATCAAATCAATATGAAATAATAGCATGAAAGAGAAGATTTAAAATTTTGTAGAAGCATAACAAAATGAAAAAATTATAAACAACATAAATTGTTTACTAAAGTTGCATTCCAAGATATTATAGAGATCGAGTGTAATGTCCATAATCATCAGATTGTGTTAAAAAATAAATAACATGTAAAATATTTCAAAATAAAAATAAAATAAAATAAGTTTAACAATTTCTTTTATATCAATCAAATATCATTTAGAATTAATATGAATTAACATAACAATTAAAAAAATTAGTTATAATAACATATAATATTTGCATTAACTAAAAACAAATTAAAGCTAAAATGAGAGTTTTATAGTAATTAAGCAAAATAAAACCAAAAAGGTTTTATAAATGATACAAATTGTGTGACAAATTTTCACTACAAGTACTTAGAAGATCAAGTGTAATATACTATATTCTCAAACGATGTTCAAATAAAAAAGCCTCATAAAGCGTCTCAAAACTCTATAAAATATTTTTGAAGTACATAAAAAAAATTTAATCAAATAGTGCGCATCGAAATACATCCAATGATGTTTTTCAACATCATTAGGAGTCGATTAAAATTATTAAGAATAACAAAATTTTAAATAAAAGAAATAATAGTAAATTATTATATTGATAATAATTAAAAATTATTTTAAATATTAAAGTGGATAAATTATTGTAATATAATATAATTAAACCAAAGTGATGCATAAAAGAGATTAAAAATTTATATACTAATATAACAAAAAAATTAAGAACACTTAACAATTAAGGTAAATTGTATGAGAAAATTAAATTCCTAGTGATGAACATATAATATATAATATACTCAATAATCAAATAAGGTATTAATTAAAAATTTTTTGTGAAACATTAAATTATTAAAAAAATGTATATATAAAATTGTATGGATGAATATTCAGTTAGGAAGAGCATGTCGAGCATTGTCAAATAACATTCATTTCATCTCAATCAAATATCATTTGGAGTTGCTATGAACTATAAAAGCAAACATGTAATAAATAAAAAGAAATTACTCTTCTTAATAATAAGTAAACATAAATATCAAAGCTAGAATGAGATAACTTGAAGCACTATAATGTAACAAAACCAAAGTAATATGATGGCCACATGAGAAGACATTTGAAGTTACATAATAATTTGACCAAATAAAGAAACAATTGAAGAAATATGATTAAATGTATAAGAAAGATTCATTCCTTGTCATTAAGGAGATATTTTTTGACATCCTCGATCATCAAATTATGTACAAATTGAAACGCCTCAATAAACCTAGAAAAGTCATGGAAAATAAAACAATTAAAAATTTTAAAATGAATATTTGACTCACTAGAGCTTCTCAAGATGTGTCCAACAACCATTATTTTGCCTCAATATAACCTCAATTATAGTTGCTTTGAAAAATCAATGTAAATTAACATAAATAAAAAATAATTATTATTTTTTATATAAATAAATACACATGAAAATTAAAGTGAGTTAAACTAAAGTAACGTAATATGACTAAATCAAAGGAAGTAAAAGTGATATAAGAGGAGATTTTGAATTTCATAGTAATATCACCAAATCAAAGCAAAAAATTGGAAAAATGAGATAAATATTTAATTTGATATAGTATCTTGAAATGAGTTTAACACCATTTGCTTTGTCTTGATCAGACTTAGTTTAGACTCTTTGATAATTAAAAAAAGAAATAAGCAAAAAAAATAATAACATATTTCTTAAATATTTTTTAAATATAAATTACAGTTGAAACTATATAAATCAAATAAGGCAACATAAAGAAATCAAGGTAATGTAAAGGTCATGTAAGAAAAAATTATAGTTACATAATAATATAATAACAAAATTGAAATGTTTGAACAAAATAATATAAAATGTATGGAAAAGTTACAGCAAAGAAGCTAAGGAGATCAAATGTAACATTGTCAATCATTAAATACAAAAAGAAATAAAATGTCTTGCAAAGCACACCAAATCTGTAGAAGACAAAAAAAATTTTAAAAAAACTAAAATTTAATTTAGAAAAATGAAGGAGAGTGAAACAAGTTTTTTAATATCAGTTGGACATCATTTGGAATTATTATGAGTTAGTAAATTACATAAAAACTATTGATAATAAATTATTATCCTAATATTAAGTAAACACATATTCGCAATGGGATGACCTAAATTGAAGCAATGTAGTGTATCCAAATCATAGTCATGTATAAGGCACAAGAGAAGTGATTTAAATTTACATAGTATTACAACTTAATAGATGAAAAATATTTTAAAAAATGAGATAAATTGTATGAGAAAAAAATAAATAATACTAAAGACATTGTGTGTAAGTTTCAAAATCTTTAAATAACGTATGAATAAAAATGTCTCATAAAATATGTCAAATCCATATAAACATTTCTAAAAATTTATAGAAATGAATATTTTGTTGAATGAGGTTCATCATGTTTAGTCAAATTTTTTTGTCATCATTAGACCTAACTTATCATTATTGCAAATTACATAAGTAACAATTCTCAAAGTACAATAAGTTATTTCCTTAAGATTCAATAAACACATATTAAAGGTAAAATAGGATAAACTGAAGTAATGTAATATAGCAAAAAGAAAGTGATGCAAATGTCATATGAGAGAAGATTTACGTCATTTATAAATGTCCAATGACATTTGTTTTATCTTCGTTCATCCACCTCAAAATTACAAAAAATTACCAAAATAAAAAACATAAATAATAATAAATAATTAATTAAAATAAAATACAATGCATATTAAGGTTGAAGCCATGTAATATAGCTAAATAAAAATAATGTAAAGTTCATATAAGAGAAAAATTAGTCTTCCATAGTAATGAAACTAAATAAATGAAGATATGATTAGTCTCCCAAATTCATCAAAATAAATAATCATAATTAATAATAAATTATTTTTTTAAGATATAGTAAATATATTATAAAGATGAAATAAGGTAACTTTACGAAATGTAATATAACATAATCAAATTGATATGATGGTCACACAAAAGAAGAACTACAGTTCTATAGTAATAACAACAAATGAAGGAAACATATGAAGAAATGAGTTAAAATATATGAGAAAGTTATATTCAATGGTACAAAGAATAACTATTATAAATTTGTTAATTATCAAATCAATTACGAGTAAAAATATCAAGTAAAACATATTAAAACCATAAAAACTTTAAAAAGTCTATAATAAAAATTTAATTGCACAAAATACATCAAGGAAAATATAATGGCAATTCTTCTATCTCTAATGATCTCTTTGGAATTTATAGTGAATTAAAAAGTAAAAGAATCAATGCTAATAATATTTTTTTGAATATTAGAAAAATATATTAAATATAAAATAAGATTAATTAAATTAACAATATATATATTAGTCTATGTTATTTAATGATTACATAAGAGGTAAATTGTAGTTTCATAATAATGCAACATGATTAATCCTCAATCAAAAAATAATTTATGAATCAAAATATCTCATAATTTATGCCAAGAAAATAAAATGGAAAAAGTAAAAATGATAGACATTAATTAAATAGAATAAATCAAGAAGAGCTTAATGACATATATTTTATCTTAATTAGACATCAAACTTAACAACTGTGACTTACCTCAAAAAATAAGCATAAATAACATATTTAGAGTTACCCAGTAATATAGCCAACAAAGTTTTTTTAAAAGTGAGCTAAATTGCATTGGAATGTTGCATTAATAGATGTGATGAGGTCAAGTGTAATATAATCCTTGATCAAATAAGGTATGAATTAAAATGACTTGCAATATGTGACAAAAATATAAAATAATAA
Organism: Vanilla planifolia; assembly: GCA_023846275.1. Classification (NCBI taxonomy): domain Eukaryota; kingdom Viridiplantae; phylum Streptophyta; class Magnoliopsida; order Asparagales; family Orchidaceae; genus Vanilla; species Vanilla planifolia. Next base: position 572,433 of record JAIUJO010000245.1, on the reverse strand, counting down.
AACAAATTAGAACAATAAAAATGAATTTTATGTTTCAAAGAGATCCTCAAGAAGAATCTAACAACACTATCTCTATTAGATAGCATTTAGACTTATTGGGAATTACTAAATAAAGAAGTAAAAATAAAAAATATTATTTTAATAATAAGTAACTATATATCTTAAAAAAATAAAGCATAATAAAATTAAATTATAAATTTAATATAAAAGTAAATTATGTTAAAGCAAAAACCAAGTAAGTTGAAGCAATGTAATATGAAAAACTCAAAGCGATTTGAACTACTCATGAGAGAAGAGTTTTTGTGTTGCAGTAATATAACAAAATCAAAGTCAAATATTTGAAGAAATGTGTTAAAATATATGAGAATGTTGTGCTCTTAGGCAACAAAGAGATTGAGTGTATCATCCTCGACCACCAAATTAAGTTTTAATAAAATGTCTAGCAAAGCATGCTAAAATATTGGAAATTAAAAAATTTAGAAATATAAAAATGAAGATGTATTGGGATAATTCTCATAGAGTTAAGTGGAATGGTGTTTCTTTCGTCTCATTTGGACCTCAATTGAATTTGTTGTGAATTTGCAAAATAAATAGGCATAAAGAAGAATAAATTATTATTTAAAATCTAATTAAATATATCTTAAAGTTGAAATAACATAAAATATCCCAAAGTAATGTAATAATTTGGAAGTAATATAAAGGTGAAATGAGAGAGATTAAGTGTTATGTTGTAATATAATAAATACAAAGATAAAATTTGATGAAATAATATAAATTTTATGCAAAATTTTAATTAAAAGATAGTAAGGATATCGAGTGCAACATCACGGATCTTTAGATTATGTTTTAAGTAAAATATCACTTAAAGCATAACATATTACAATATTCAAATTTAAAAATTCAAAAAATAATTTACTTAGATGTAGCATATTGAAATTAGAGTAATGACATTTATTTCATCTTGATTAGAACTCCATGGAAATAATTTTAAAAAAGCATAGTAAATAAGCATAAATAATAAAAAAATTATTATTTTAATGTAAAGTAAATAAATTATGAAACTAAAATGAGATAAAATAAAGTAATATAATATATGATAACGAAAGTGATGTAAGGGTCATATGTAGGAGAGTTAATCTTTCATAATAATATAAACAAATAAAAAGTAAACATTTTCAATTAGATAAATTGTTGTGGAAGATTGCTTTTTGAGATGCTAAAGAAATCAATTGTAACATCCTCGATCATTAAATTTGTTATAAGTTAAAATTTTTTTTAAACAAGCTAATGTAAGATGTTTATAAGCATAAAAATGAATAGTTAATCAGATAATGCTAGCTATGAGGTGTTTAAAACAATTTGTTTCATCTTGATTGCACCTACATTAAAATTACTATTGATTAATAAATTATAAAAAAATTATTATTTTAATATTAATTAAAAATATAGTAAAGGCAAACTGAGATAAACTTGAGTAATATAATCTAAACAAATCAAAAACTTATAAAGGTCTCTTGATAGCAGATTCAAAGTTACATTGTAATATAACAAAATCAAAGAAAACATTTATAAAAATGAGATAAATAGAATGATCAAGTTACATTCGAAGAAATTAAGTAGATATGTTGTAACATCCTCCTTTGACAAATATGGTGCAAAAGTCATTCTAAAAACATAGAAAATAAAATATTTTAGAATATTAAAATTAATATTTGATTGGATAGAGCTCATTGATGTTTTGCTTCGATGGATGCATCACAATAAGTTTTATCCATTAAACATTCATTTTTTTGTTTTGAAGAATTTTTTTTCTATGATATTGGCTCACTTCGTAAGACATTTTGGTAAGCCTATTTTCGTGATCAAGAATGTTACACTCAATATCATCAGTATTTTGGGATGCACCTTTCTTATACAATTTATCTTTTTAATTCAACTTTCTCAATTTGAATTTATTATATTACTATGCAAATCTAAATCTAATTTTGTATTATTCTTACATCATCTTGATTTAGTTATTTTATATTTCCTTAATTTATTTCTTTTAGTTTTAAAAAGTATTTGTATTTAATAGTAAAATATTAATTTATCATTACTTATGCTTTTTTATTTTTTAAATTATCTTTAATTCTAAATAACATTCAACCAAGATGAAACAAACATTGTTTTGGTCATATTAATGACCTCTATCTAATTAAAGCTTCATTTTTATTTCATTAAATATATTCTTTTTCAATATTTTGACAAGCATTATGAGGCATTTAATTGATATCTAATTTTATGATAGTGAAAGCTAATCTCTTTTGTATCTTGGAAAGTCAAATAGTCTTATAATTTTTCTTATTTTTTTATAAGTTTTTGCTTATATTTGATTATATCACTATGTAATTATAAATTTTCTCTCATTTGATCTTTACAATGCTTCGATTTTGCTATATTATCCTATTTTTAATTTAATTAATCAAAGTTTTCATAGACATTTAATTAATATTAAAATAATTATTTATTATCAATAATTCTAATTTTGTTTTCAAGATTAATAATGTTATCTAACGAGGTATAACTCAGATAAAACAAATGTCATTTGACTTGTCTCAATGTTATTTATCCAATTAGATATTTATATCTTATTTTTAAGATTTTTTTATTAGTTTTTTAGCATGCTTTGCTAGATATTTTTATTTGTACATAAATTGACAATCAAGGATAGCACACTCGATCTCTTTATTGCTCGGTATGAAAGTTTCTCGTACATTCTAAATCATTTGATCAAAATTTTAACTTAGATTAGTCATATTAATATGAAAATCAAAATCTCTTATTATGTGAGTTTTTCAACATTTTATTTTGGATATATTTTATTGCCTCAATTTATCTTATTTTTGTTTTAACAATAATTTACTTAATAATATATTAATTTATTTTTTATTTTTTATTTTTTATTTTTTATTTTTTTTTTAAATTTGATAACTCATAGTAATTCCAAATTAGGTGTAATTAAATTAAAACAAACATCATTGGACTTAGCTCCATGACCAATTGAATTAATTAATAATTTTAATGTTTCTAAGTACTTAAAGTTTTTGGGCTTCATCATGCTTCTTGAGGTATTACAGTTCTTACCTAATTTGATAAGTGAAGATGCCACACTTGATCATCTTGCCATCTTGTAATGCTTCTTTCTTTAACAATTTTGCTTATTTCATTAAATAGGTTTTGTTAGTTTTATTATTTTATTATCCAACAATAAATCTCTTCTTATGTGACTATTACATTGCTCGAATTTAACTCTTTTTAGCATTAAGATATATTTACTTAAAAATAAAATAATAATTTTCTCAACTTTAAGCTTATTATCTCATGTAATTTTTAGTACTCCAATGGAGGTTCGATGGAGAAGAAATAATCAATTTTGGACTTCTCTTAATGAACTCTATCAGTTAGATATTCATTTTTATATTTTAAATTATCTTATTTTCATGAGAATTGGTGCATTTTATGAATGGAACTGAAGTAATAATTATTGGACTTTTGTGATAATCTATTTTAATTGAATACTTATTTTTATATTTTGAAACATTTTATTTTCTAAAGATTTGGTACACTTTATGATTTTTTCTATTGTACTTGATTTAATGATGGAGACTATTATAATAGATCTAGTTAGTGTCTTGTAATAAATCTTTTTTAAACAGTTATTTTATTAATTCAAATTTTTTTCATTAGATTGTTTATGTTAGTTTTTGCTCTATCTCTTCTTTTATGTGACCTTTACATCACATTGATTTCATGGAATTTGTTTTGTTACTTATGCTTATCTTTTTTGGTAACTCATAGTTATTCAAAATGGGAACCAATCAAGGCAAAATAGATGTCTTTGTTCGCACTAGAATGAGCTCTATCGAATTAAATATTCATTTGTATATTTCTAAAAAATTTATTTTCATAGATTTTTAAACACATTTTGACATATTTCAATTTGTACATAATTTCTTGATTCAAGTTGTTTTGCTTGATCTCCTTAGTACATTGAATGCAACTTTATTATATAATTTATCTCATTTTTTTTCAATTTTTTTATTTTCATTACATGATGTTACTATGAAAATCTAATTCAACTATAGTGTGACCATTACATTACTTTCACTAAGTATATTAGATTACTACAATTTATCATATTACAACTTTATTTAATATATTCTCTTAATAATAAAGAAAAAAATTATTATTTTTATGCTTATTTAATTTTATAACTTGTTGTAATTCAAAATCACATTTGATGGACACACATATTGTTGGACTCAGCTCAACAAGCTAAGTATATTAAATATTCATTTATATATTATTAATTTATTTTCTTTTGTTTCGGCATATTTCACGAGTTATTTTAATTCGTAGCTTTTTTATGATCATGGGTATTCCACTTGTTCTCCTTAAATGCTTCAAATACAGCTTTCCCAAACAATTTATCTTATTGCATAATCCTTTTTACTTTGATTTGTAGTATACCAATTGAGATCTAATTAAGACAAAAGAAGTATTAGTGGGCTCACCAAGACTTGCTTTATCTATTCAAATAATAATCATAATAATATTTAACTTTTCATTTTGTATTGATTTTGAATGATTTTAGAAATTATTTGATGCATAATTGAATTGATAATCAGGAACATTGTGTTGGATATCCTTAGTTTCTTAGATAGCTAATAACCATTAAAATTGATCTTATTTTTTTCAAAATGTTGTGGGTGTTAATATATTTGCATCATGAAGTCACTCGAAATCTCCTCATGTGATATATACATCATCATGATTTCATTATATTACATTGCTTAAATTATTCATATTTCAGCTTTAATATATATTTGCTTGAGGTTACATTCATAATTTATTATCATTTAAAATAATTCCAATTGTAATTTAGATTAATTTTGAATGAGATCCAATCATGAAAAATGTTATCGTAGGGCTAATTTGATCAAGACCAATCAAATGAAATTTAATTTTTTTATTTAAAAATATTTTACAATCCAAAGTTTTGATAAACTTTACAAAACATTTTGATTTGTACCTAATATAATTATCTAAGATGCTACACACAATCACTTTAACTTCTTTTAATGCATATTTTTAGTATAGTTATCTCCATAAAATGTTTTTCTTAAACTTGCTTATATTACTATGACACCGTATTCTCTAGATGTGTGACCTGTACATCATTTTGACTTGTTTAAATTTAAAGGTTTGAAATTAACTTATATCGAATTTAATATATATTTACTTAAACATTAAACTAATTAGTTTTTTTTATTTATACTAATTTAATATTGCAATAAAAAGTTAATCGAAATAAGGTATGATAAGGATGAAACGTAAGTCATTGGACTTTTCATAATGAGCTTTATTCAATTAAATATTCATTTATATATCTTTAAATTTTTTACTCTCTTTGATTTAAACATGTTTTTTGCATATTTTGTTCATTCTTGATTTGAAGATTGCAAATTTTATGGTCAATCTTCTTGGTATTCTTAAATATAATTTTCTCATAAGATTTATTCTATATTTTTTTTTTGCTATGATTAGTTTATGTTACCAAGAAACTCTAGATATCCTATGTGTGATCGTTAGATCACTTTTTTTTTCTATATATTATGTTACTTTTATTTATCCCATTTTAGACATAACATGAATTTACATAGACATGAAATAATTATCTATTATAATTTATTCTTATTTACTTTGATAATTTATAGTAATTCAAAACAAGTTCCAATTAAGGCTAAAAAATGTCATTGCACTTATCCCCACATATATTATACAAGTAAATATATTTTTTTATTTTTTTAATTTTTACATCATTTAGGAAATATTTTTATTTGTACTAAATTTGATGATTGAGAATGTTACATTTGATATTTTTAGTATCAGATTGCAACACTCTAGTAAACATTTTACCATTTATTCATATATTTCACTTTAATTTTTTTTGTCATGTGGCTTTTCAATTACCTTGATTTTGTTGTATCAAAATGATTCTATTTCTTTCATTTCTACCTTTGTATATATTTCCTTAATATTAAGGAATTTATTTATTATTATTTATGCTTATTTAGTATTTTTAATTTATGGCTATTTTGAATGAGGTGTAATCGATACAAAAAACATTGTTAGAAACATTTTGAGATGATTTATTCATCAAAGTATTAATTTTTATTTTATAAATATTATATTTCTTTGATTTTTCCAATTATATGAAATATTTCAATTTGTACATGATTTGATAACCAAGGATGTTACACTTAATTTCTTTAGTATCTTTCAATGTAGTATTCTCGTACAACTTATCTAATTTTCAAGTTTTTCACTTTGATATTATTATGTTATTCTAAAACTATTTTGCTCCTCATTTACATTGCTTTAATTTAGTTATATTAAAATGCCTCAATACATCAAATTATAGATTTAGTAGACATATTTACTTAATATTAAATTAATAATTATGACTTTTATGCTTATTTAATTTTAATATTCATAGTAATTCCAAAGGATGTTTCATGTAGATGAAACAAACATCATTATACTCTTCTCAACAAGCTCTAGAAATTAAATACTAATATTTTTACATAGGGTTTTGGCATCCATATGAGAAATTTTGATTCATTACATATTTCACTATCAAAGATATTTTACTTGATCATAACAAATTCTTAGAATGCAAATTTCATATAAAATTTATATCATCTTAATGTTCTTGCTTTTATTTAGTTTAATTATTATGTAACTCTCAATCTCCTCTTATAGGACCTTTTCATTGCCTTGATAAATATATTAGACACTTTAGCTTATCTAATTTATCCTTTAATATATATTTAAAAAATATTTAAAATTTAATATATTATTATATGTACATATGTAATTTTTTATTTGTTGCAATTACAAATGAGGTATAACTAAGAAAAAATAAATATTTTATATGACACATATTTGTGATATCTATCAAATTAATTTTTAATTTTTTAATTTAAAATATTTGATTTTATAATTCATACCATAGAATGTACTATTTTGATATAATTTATTTAATTTTTTGAACATGTTCACTTTGATTTGGTCAGCTTACTACGTCACTTTAATTCTCCCTTCGTTTGATGTCTAAGTTACCATGATTTTGTTATATTGTAATTCTTAAAATTATATATATATATATATATATATGTATATGTATATATATATATTTAAACTAAATTAATAATTTATTATTACATAGGCTTATTTTCATTTATTATTTGAATTAACTTTAAACATGGTCTAGTCCAGAAAATGTAATCGTTATATACATATCATCGAGCACTATCCAATTAAATTTTTTTAATATATTTAATGTTCTAGTGTTTTTATAAGTTTTAATAAATGTTTTCATTTATACCTAATTTGGTTACATAATGTTACACTCGAACACCTTTGCATTTTTGAAAATAAAATTTTATAAAAGTTATCTTGTTTTCCATTATTTTTGGCTTTGATTTGGATGTATTACAATGGATCTCTAATTCACCTCTCATGTAACCTTTAGAATTCATTAATTTGGTCACATTGCAAAGCTCTAAAATATCTTATATCAAACATTATATATTTACTTCATATAAAAAATTTAATTATTATTTTTTCCTTTTAAATTTTTGTAATTCATATAGATTTCAAACGAGGCCTTATCTAGATGAAATAAATGTCATTATGCTCATCTTGATGAGTTCTGTCTAATTGAACATTCATTTTAATACCTTTAAATGTTTTTTCAATGTTTTTAGTATGATTTTAGAGGTATTTTAATTTGTATTTGGTTTGACAATTGAACATATTACACACAATCCAACTAATATCATTGAACGCAACATGCCTATACAATTTACCTAATTTGTAAAAGTTTGTTTTTTTATTTAGTTTATTATTATATAACCTTAAATCTCCATTTACCTAAGCTTTACATGCCATTGATTTGATTCTTTTACATAGCTTCAAATTATCATATTTCAATTTTAAAATGTTTTTCTTAAAAGTTAAATAACACTTTATTATTATTTATGCTTATTTGTTATTGTAATTTGTGGCAATTTTAAATAAGGCTTTGTCAAAATAAAACCAATTTTATTGGACTCATCTGAATATCCTCTATTTATCGAAATATTAATATTTATATTTATAAATTTCTATTTTCTATGGCTTTTGCAGTCTTTAAGAGACTTTTTAAATCATACGTGATATGATGATCATGGATGTATGCATGATTCCCAAACATCATTGAATGCAACTTTCTGGTATAATTTATCTTATTTCATCAAATTTTTTGCTTTTGTATGTTTATATTACCCAAAAGTTCTTGTTCTCCTATTGTATCACCTTTGCATCAATTTTATTTTATTCTATAACTTTAGTTAAAATCTTCTTGATTGTAATAAATTTTTAGTTTATATTATAATAAAAATTTAGTATTGTTTTCTTATTGAATTTTGTAATTCATTATAATTCCTAATTAGATCTCGTGGATACAAATCAATTGTTATTACCGAAGCACTCAATGAGGTTTACTTAATTAAATGTTTTCTTTGCACAATATTTTGATAATATTGGCATGTTTTACACAACATTTCTATTTTTATATGATTTTATGATCATAAATGTCACACATGATCTCCCTGGTATCTTGGAATGTATCTTTCCCTTACAATTATCTTATTTCTTCAAATGTTTTGTTTAGATTTGGTAATATTACTATGGAGCTCTTGCTCTCCTTTGTTGTGACCATGACATTATGGTTATATATTATCTTGAATTGATTTAATTTTGATATATATATGAGTTAAATGTTGAAGTTGTAAAATATTGTTATTTATTATGATTAATTTTGAAATTGTTAGTAATTCCTAATGATGTCTATTGGGGAAGAAGAAACAACATTGACCTAATATGAATAAGCTCTAACAAATTAAATATTTACCTTTATGTTTTTAAAATTATACCTTTTTAGCATGCTTTGTTGGACATTTCATACGTGCCTAAATTGAAAATTCAGGATGTTATGCTCCTTCTCCTCAGTAACATTAAAGGCAACTTTCAATTAACATTTTCATTTCTTTGAATTAGATATATTATATTACTTCAAATTACCTTATTTAAAGATTAAATGTATATATATACATAGTTTGATACCTATAATTTATTATAATTTTTTATTTATTTCCTTAGCTTATTTTTTGTAATCCCAAATGAGATTAGTTTGAGAGAAAATAGGGTCATTACAATTTTCTTGATGAGCTCCTCTTAATTATTTATTTATTTTTATATATATAAATATTTTATTTGTTATGATTTTGGCATGTATTGTAAGGCATTTTGATATGTTTCTTATTTAATGATTGAAAATGTTATTATAGATCTCTTTACTATCTTGGAATACAAGTTTCTCGTAATGTTTATTTCATCTTTAAAAATGTTTGACATTAATTTAGTTATACTACTATTCAACGCAAAGTAAATATTGCTTGAGCTTCATAATGACTAAATTTTGTTCTATTATAGTGTAACAATTTGTCTCAATTTAGCTTTAATATTATTTACTTAATATTAAAAAAAATGATTTTTATGGAGATTATTTAATTTTGTAATTTAGATTAATTCTGAATTAGGTCTAACTGGGACACGACAAAAGTATTTTTTTCTTATGTTGATGAGCTCTACAAATTAAATATAAATATTTAATATGTTACAAATATTTATTTCTATCACATTTTAATAATTTATGAGAAATTTTGATTCATAATTTGATTTTATAATCATGAATATTAGACAAGGTCTCTATAATATCTTGGAACAACCATCCCATAGAATATAATTTGTTTCACACATTTTTTTCTTTGATGTGGTTATATGACTTGGTTACTCTAGATCTTTTCTCATATAATTTTTACAAGGCCTTGATTTGTTTATCTTACATTTCTTCAATTTAACTTAAATTAATATTGATGTACATTTTTACTTAATATAAAAATAATAATTTATTATTAGTTTTGCTTACTTTCATTGCAATTCATAGTAATTATAAACAATATTTCTTCCTGATCAAACAAACATTATTGTACTCCTATCGACTAGTTCTATCCACTTAATTATTTTTTTCTATATTTTTTAGACAATTCCTTTTCTAATGTTTTTTGGTGCTTTTTGAGGCATGTTAGTGGTATCTAATTTGATGATTGAGGATCTTAGGCACCATCTCGATAGTATATTGTTATGCAAAGTTTTGTAACAATAAACCTCATTTTTCTTATTTTTGAAATTTATTTTTTTATATTACTATGTAATTTCAAATGTTGTGTTCAATAACTTTCATTAGGTTTTGTTAAATTGCTTTAATATATGTCATTTTCAATTTGACATATATCTTTTTAATATTAAAAAAAATTATAAATTATTATTTATGAATATTAAATTTTTTAATTCATATTAATTCCTAATGAGGTCCAATGGATTATTTATAATGAGTTGTATAATTTAAATTGTCATTTTTAATATTTTTAAAATTTTTTTGCAAGCTTTATGATGCTTTTCAATTTATACTTGTTTTAATGATTAAGGTTGTTACTTTTGATCTTCTTTGTGTCTTATAATGAAACTTCCCTATAAAGTTCTCTTAGCTTTTCAAAATTTTTTCTAAGATATATCTATATCGTAATGAAACTATAATTTTGCTCTCTTGTGACCCATACATTAATTTAATCTAGTTATATTGCATTACTTTAGTTAATCTCTTTTCATCTTTTATATATATTTCCTTAATATTAAAATAATACTTTTTATTATTTATTCTTATTTGCTTCATGAAATAGGAAAAACTCTAAGTCAGGTATGATAGAGAAGAAACAATAGCTATAAGACTTATCTCGATAAGGTATATTAATTAAATATTAATTTATATATATATTTCTTTAATATAATATATTCTATGATATAGTACACAAAATGTGAAATTTTAATACATACCAAATATAATTACTTAGAATGTTATACTAGATGTCCTTAGTATCTTAAAATGAAACTTTCTTAAATATTTTACCACACTAATTAAAATTTGCATTAATTTGGTAGTATTACCATGTAATTAGTTGCTCACTTGTGATCTTTGAATCAAATTAATTATATTATTTTAAAATGCTTCAATTCACAATATTTTAAATTTAATATATCTATTTATTTAATATAAAAATAATAATTTAATGCTATTAATCCTTTAATTTTTTTAATTTATAGTAATTCTAAATAAGGCCCCACTGAGATAAAACAAATAATATTGACTAGTTTTGATGAGCTCTATCTAATTAATATAAAATTTAATACCTCTAAATATTCCTTTTAACATTTTTTTAGATTATGAGAAAAATTAATTCTAATAAACATAAAATTATTGTAGTTTGATTTGTCTTTAGGAGCTTTATATATCAAAAATTCATTTTTTTAAAATAGTCATTTTTCTAATTATGTTTTCATGTTCTTTGAGAAACTTTGATTTGCACTTGATTTGTCAATCGAGGATGTTATACTAAATCTCTATAGTTTGATAAATTACACCATTCTCATAAATTTTTCCTCAAATGATTTTCTTTGATTTTATTATATTACTTTAAAACTCTAATTCATGTCTTATGTGACCATTACATTTAGTTTGATTGGGTTATTTTACATTACATTAATCAATATTATTTAAACATTAATATATATTTACTTTAAATTTAAGTAATACGTTATTGTTATTTATACTTGCTTAAGTTTTTAATTTACAGTAATTCTTAATAATGTAAGATGGAGAACAATAAATGGTTCTTGGATTCATTTCAATGAGATTTGTTAAGTTAAATATTAATTTTTTATAATTTTTTAATATTGTGTTTAAATTATTAGTTCTTAAAATTGCTATACAAGGTTCGATTTTAAAATGGAAAAAACATTATTGGTTTCATCTAGATGAGCTTTATCTATCAAAATGTTCATTTTTTATATCTTTAGGTTTTTGGAATTCTTTACAAGACATTTAAATTTTAGCTAATTTTGCGAAAGAAAATGTTGCACATTATCTTCTTAGTATCATGGCATCAACTTTTCTTATATAATGTATCTCAGTTCTTCAAATGTTTAATTTTAAATTGATTATATTGCTGTGAAATACTCATTGTCTTACTCAATGAAATTCACGTCACCTGAATTTAGTTATATTATTATGGTTACATTTTTTTTATTAACACAATTATAATATACTTACATAATATTAGAATAATAACTTATTATTATTTTTCTAATAATAGATAAATATATAATAAATTTTTTAATATGAAAAATGTATTTTACTTATTTAATTTGATAGTACAATAAAATTCTAAACTAGGTTTTATCAAGACCTTCAAATTAAATTTGCCAAAAAATAAGAGAAATTGAGGTAATGTAATATAAACTATTCATAGATATGCAAGGCTTAGGTCATGAGAAATAGAGATTCATAGTTACTGTGAAGTGAAAAATAAATTAAGAAAAGAGATAAATAGTTTGGAAAAGCTAAATTCCAAGACATTAAGTAGATCAAGTGTAGTATATACGATCATTAAATGAAGGATAAATAGAAATATCTCATAAAATGCGTGGAAAAAATTAAAAATATTTAAAAACAAAATAATGGAATATTTAATTATATGGAGTGTGTTTTTAAAAATTAATATTTAATATGATAGAGCTCTTGATAAAACAAGATTTCAAATTACTATGTGTTGGAAAAGTAAATAACCATAAATAAAAGTAAATTACTCCTTTGTTCTTATGGGAATGACTTCTAAAGAAGAAAGAAGATAACTTGAAGTAATTTAATACAACCAAATGAAAGCAATGCAGATGTCACATGACAGATGATTTAGAGTTACAAAGTATTATATCCAAATCAAAATAAAATTTTTTTAAAGAATAAGATAAATATATTATTCCAAAATGAGAAAAATTCAGAATAATTGGGACTTTTTGTAGAATGGATGCAATTATGTATTCATGATTTGGCATGTCCAAAAATCAAAACTTCATTCTTGATTTTGTGATTATAAATTTACAACTTTAACCAATTTCAATTTTTTGTAGAAATGATCAACAAATATTCTATTTTATCTAGCAAAAAGGGATATTGAAATAAAAAAAGTCGTAGAAGCTAAAAGAGATTATCCTAAGCAATTTTAAGAACTGGGTTCATCGATATTCTTGGTATAGTAGATTTTATTGCATATACAGTCACATTCAATTCAATGGAATTTTTTCATTTGAACGGAGATCATTTGGAATTCCATTCATGAGGGGTCCTTGTTTTGTTTGAATAGAACTACTTATGAGTGTTCTTCCTATCTATTATATATTGACATATAATGTATAGAAGAAAATGAAGTTCTTAATGATTACGCAAAATAGATTAAGAGAGTCTTGACTATCATCCACACCAAAATAGATATAGTTTTCTACAAACTCTTGTAGAAAAAAAAGTTTCATTTGACATTTTTTTGATATATATCTTAATATATTCATCTAGATAATTCAAATGAAAGAAATTTGATCTCTGGCTCAAACCTTTGTAGCATGTCTGATTGATGGATAATACTCCAACAGTCGCCTTGTAATACACTCCATATAATACACTACATAGATATCATATTCGTGGGATATGATTCTTTTTCAAGATGCTTTGATGTTGAAATAGTAGATGAGCAAAACACAAAATATTCACCTAAAGTGCATGAAGGTTTATGTCCTTGTTTTGTTTTGATTCAAAGTATTTTGGCAACCCTCATGATCGAAGTATGAGCTTCCACAATGGATCACAAAGTCATGTGATCTTGTCTATCTAATGAAAGAGGAGATCATTCCAAAATCATGTGCACGGCATGCACCCCAACTGCCAAGAATACGTGATTATATCATCAAAATTGCTATTTAAATCAACCAATGTCTTATTATTTCGGCACAAAGGAACAATAATTTCATTAGACATACTTCTAATGGAGGTTTCAAAGTGATGTCAAGGTGATGTGAGAGGATATTTTGAATCAAATCAAATCAAAATATTTAGAAAAAATTAAGTAGATCATTAGCAAAATTTGAATTCTATGGTATTGAGCAGCTTGAGTGCAAAATAATTGGTTATCACATCAGGTATGAATTAATATAAATACAAAATTTGCCAAAATGGTAAAAATTAAAAAAAACTTGAAATATTAAAAATTTGAATAACAAAATAAACTTAGTCAAAGAAATTTTTTCCATCATGATTAAACTATGATTTAAATTACTATTAACTATAAGAAATAAAAATCATAAATAATGGTAAATTATTATTTTAATATTAAAAAATAATAAATTAAAGTTAAAATGAGATAAAATAAAGCAATTTAATATAATTAAATCAAAGTAATATAATGTTCATGCTGCATAAGATATTTATTTAATAGTAATGTAACAAAATCACAGTTAAAACTTTAATAAAACGAGATAAATATTGCATGAAATTTTCTGTTCCAAGATACTGAGAAGATTAATTATGACGTCCTAAATCATAAAAGAAAGCATGAATGAAAATAACACATAAAATTCACCTAAAAACTAGAAAAATAAAATATCTAACAATATATAAAAAATAATCATTAAATTAGATAATAGCCTTTTGAAGGTGTTTAATGAACTTTGTGTCATCTCTATTAGATCTTCTTTGGAATACTTGAACTTTAATATATCTAGGAGATTGGCTATATTGTCCCTTAATCATCAAATCAGCTACATATAAAAATATCTTGTAATGAATGCTAAAAAGGTTTTTGAAAATATAAGAAAAGAATATTCACTTAGGTAGACCAAGTTAAGGCACCTCTACTTTTGCCTATTTTTTCTTTATTCAAAACTCGTTTAGAATTACTATGAATTAGCACTATAATTAAACTTAAAAATAGAAACTATTACTTATTTATTAACTAAAGGAATGTTAATGATATTAAGGAAGACTCAAAAGTCATTTAAGAGTTGATTTACAGATAAATAAAAGGATAGAAAATTAAAAGAAATATATATATAAATAAGATAATTTGTAATGAAAAGTTGCATTCCAAGTTTTCAAGGTGATAGAATTGAATATCTTTGATCATCATATTAAGTATGAATTAAAAACTGTTATAAAACATGAGAGTCTTGAAAACAATATTAAAAAAATGTAAAATGAAATATTTAATTTTGTAGAGGTAGTCGGTGTGAGTCTAATGATGTTTGTTTCTTCACAAAAGAACCTCAATTGTAAAAATTATGAATTACTAATATAATTAAGCACAAATAACAACAAATTACTTTTTTAGTATTAATTAATTATATTGTAAAGCCAAAAAAAGATAAATTTAAAGAATGTAACATAAGAAAATCAAAGTGATGAAATGGTAACATAATGGGAGAATTAGAGCCTCATGGCTATATAACATAATCTAAGAGGAGAATTTGAAGGAATGAGAAAAATTTGTAGTAAAGTTACTCTCGTAGATACGAACAAGAATGTGTGTGTATCTTCAAATGCCAAATTTGGTATGAATCTAAATTCACAAAAAGCATTCTAAAAGAATAGAAAAAATATTTATAGATATAAAAATATATATTTAATTTGATAGACCTTCTTGAGATGTGTACAACTCTATTTGTTTTATCTAAATCATACCTAAATTGAAATTCTTACAAATTACAAAATTAAATAAATGAAAAATAAATTAATTTTTTTTGTATTTCAAAAATATATATTAAAACTTAAATAAGAAAATTTGAAATAATATAATATAATAAAATAAGTTGATTGTAACATCCTTGATCATTAAATCATTTCAAAGTCTTTGAAATGTAACATTTAAATGAGTAAAGATTTATATTTAATGGGACAGAGCTCATCAATATTAGGTGAAGTTAGTTTTAACAAGAATAGATGATATTTGAAATTACTGCAAATTATCAAATTAATTAAGCATAAATAATAATAAAATAGTTTTTTAGTGTTGGATAATATATGTAAAGCTAAATTAAGATAAATTGAAGCATTGTAATATACCTAAAAATGTCTTAATTATCACTTAAATGAAGATTTAGACTTGCATTATAAGAAAATGAACTCTAATAAAAAATTTTGAAAATGAGACAAATACCTGATTAGATAATACTCATTAGGATGAGTCTAATGACCTTTGTTTCATCTAAAAAAGATCGCTTTTCCAATAATTAAAAATTATAGAGTTAAATAAGTATAAAAATTTAAAATTTATTATTTTAATATATAATTTAATATAGTTAAATTTTAAAATGAGATAAATTTAAATTATGTAACATATGGAAATCAAAGACATGTAAAGGTAACCTCACTACTGATTAAGAGTTACATAGTAAAATAACCAAAAATAATAATTTGAAGAAAAAAGATAAATTATATAAGAAAAATATATTCTAAGATATTATGTTCATCAAGAATAAGATCTTTGATTTTTAAATCTAGTATGAATTAAAACACCTTATTAAGCATGAAAAAAATCTCATAAATTAATTAATTTAAAATATGAAAATAAAAATTTAATTAGATAAAGCTCATGGAGAAGTATCAAATTATGTTTATTTCACTTCAATGAAACCTCACTTGGTATTACGTAAAGTTACCAATGTAAACAAGCACAACAAAAAATAAATTATTAGTTTAATTTTAAATAAACACATAAAAATGTTGAAATAAGATAAATTCAGTTAATATAATGTAAAAAGCTGTGACATATAAAGTTAATATTAGAGTGATAGCATTTTAACTCTATCAATCTAAATAATTTGAAAAAATGAGTTAAAGTAAACGAGATTTTTGTTCCCAAGATTCCAAAGTGATTGAGTGTAAGATCCTCAATCATTAAATCATGCATAAATCAAAAGGTTTTGAAAAATAAAATCCTAAAATGCCAACTAAATAAAGCCCTTCATAATGTGTCCAAACATGTTTTTTTCATTAGTCTCAGATCTAATTTGGGATAACTATGAGTTGGAAAAGTAAATAATAAAAGATAATAATAAATTTTTTAATAGTAAGTAAATTCATAGCAGTGTTGAAATGAAATAAATGGAAGTAATGTAATATAACCAAATCAAAGAGGCATAATGGTCAATTAGAGGATAATTAGAGTTTCAAAATACTATTACAAAATCAAAACGAAACATTTGAAGAAATAAGAAAAATTATTTTAGATTATTCCACACCAACATATATGTCATTACAAAAATGTCAAAACACAATGAAAATATTATAAATAAAAATTTACTTAGATAAAGCTCACTAAGATAAATTTAATGATGATTATTTTATTACCATCAAAACTTGTTTAGAATTATCACAAATTACAAATATAAATAAGTATAAATAATCATAAAATATTACTCTAATATTAAGTAAAAATTTGTTAAAGCAAAAAGTTTAAAAAATTGAAGTAATATAAGATAACAAAATCAAACACATGTAAAATGTACTTAAAAAAGATTTAGAGTTACACAATAATTTAGGAAAATCAATGCAAATATTTTATTGAAATTCATAAGATTTATTAAAAGGGTGTCCTGAAAAATACTAACGAGATTGAGCGCTAGATTGTGAAAAAAATGTAAAAATAAATGTCTTTTAAAAAGTACCAAAACGCAATATAATAAAATATTAAATATATTAAAAATATAAAAATTAATATTTTTTTTGTTAGAGCATACATGGATGAGTCTAACAATGTTTGTTTCATATAGACTATACCTTGACTAGAATTGTTATGAATTACTAGAATATATAGTGATATATAAAAATTACATATTAGTTTAATATTAAGAAAATACATAATAGTACTAAAAATGATATAAATTGAAGCAATATGATATAAATTAAAAAGTAGCATAAAAGTTACATGTGAAGACAATAATAGTATCATATTAACAAAAGTAAATCAAAGTTAAAGGAATTAAGGAAATGAGATAAACTATATAAGATGGTTGCATTCCAAGATAATCGAGAAACCAAGTGTAGTATCTTCAATCATCAAATCATGTAGAAATCGAAAAATATCATTAGTAGTACATAACAATAGAAGATAAAATCTTTCAAAAAAATTAAAATAAATATTTAATTGGATAGTGTTTGTTAGGCCAAAAGCAACTATATTGATTTTACCTCGATTATACCTTTTTTTAAGTTATTATTAATTATCAAAATAAGTAAACATAAATAAAAAGAAATTATATTAATAAAACATAAATATATAATATACTTGAAAAGAAATACTTAAAATAAAATAATAACAAATAAAAAATATTAATTATTCTAAAAATAAAACTTAATATTTAATATTACAATTAATTGATGACTTTGTTGTTGTCTTATGAATTACAATATTGTGTAGTGGTAAAAAAAAAGAGTGAAAAATTTAAAAAGACAATATATAGCATTCAAGAAGATTATGAACGGGAGGAAAAGGAACATAAAATGTGCCGAAAGGATTATTGGAGAGCCAAATGTTAAAGAAGATGATATTTGGAGACAAAGGAAAAGGAGAAAAGAGTGAGTTAAAGAGAAGTGGAGATTGAAGAAAGCTTGTGAGACAAGGCAAAGGCTAAAGACATTGATATGTGTTTGACTTATACGAAGAGATGAAAAGAGAGAATAAATATGCAAGGGTCAGAGGGAGATATACGAAAGGAAAAGAGTAATCAAGAGTTCAATATAGAGTTGTAGAACATAGCAAAGAATGACATTTAGAGAGCTAGAATACCAAAATAACAAAATAGGTAATTATAAAATAAATAAAAGATCAGTAGTAATAGATAGAGTAAAAGACTAATATAGTGGTCATGGGGAAGAGATATGACCATACAAATATACAAATACCCATAAATGAGTGTAAGATGATTTAGAAATAGTGAGATGAAGTTAGAAAAAAAAAAGATAGGAAAGAAGAGAGAGAAGAATAGGAAAATTAAATTAAATTGTTTTACAAGGAAAGTCCATACAAACTTCTAGTGAGAGAAAGAGCAAGATCATGATAAACTATTAAAAGGCACACAGACAAAATCAGTTGAAGGTATGTAGAGAAAAAAGTTATTGAAAGAATAAGTAAAATAAACTAAAAAAATAAATAAATGATCTCAAAGGACAATAGAGTTATAAGTAGAACCATTAAGAAATAGATTTTGTTATTTGTAATTATTTTTTATAAAAGTATTAAAAGTACTAATTCTTAAAGAAACTAATAACTATTATAATAATAGTTTAAAATTATTATTATTATTAATTATAGTTACAATTGTTTGGAATATCTTTTCTAATTTTTCAAAAAAATATTATTATAATTCTTGTTATTAGTATTTTCATCTTTTAAAATTCCTTTTAAAAAATGTAACAATATTATTAATAATTTCATATTTTAATTGCAATTTAATAAAAATTTTATAAAAATAAAATCATTACTTCTTAATTATTATAACTAATATGTTTTGATAGAAATTATAATTACATTCTTATGATAAGGGCAATTAATAATTATTAATATAATTATTTATTAGCATTAAAATAGAAATTATTGTAAAGAGAAATGTTCATAATAACAAAAAATTTAACTATATTTTTTATATTGATGTTAGCTATAGTTATTACTCTATTTATTTATCATGCTCAACTCTTAAGAATAATAATTCAATTTCAATTATTATGAATTATTCCTCTTACACATCTTGTTGCTTATGTTATTTGCAAAGAACTTTTGCAAAGTAATTAATGATAGTTAAATAAACATACTAAAATTATTTTAGTTTAACTAAATATTTATCAAAGATTTAAATTATTCTAATGTTATTATTTGCAATCATTACATTGACATAAAGAAGTAGAACATGATTATTTAATTATTAACAAATTTTTAAAATTAATAATAATAAAGATTACTATTGTAATAAAAATTATTATTTAACATAGTCATAAATTACTTCATCTATAATTGTTCTTTGAATTATAATTATATTAATTATCACAAATTATCTTTTTTTATATACTATATATTAAGCTCTTAAAATTTTAATGGTACTTTTTATTAGAACAATAATATTGAATATATCAAAAAAATTTTAGTATTCGTACTAAATGGATAATGTTGTTGCCTACATAATTATAATCACAATAAAGATAATAGTAATGGAAATAATAATAAAAATTCCTATTAGTATTTTTATGATATAATTCCTATAATTATATTTACAAATAATTGTTTGATAACATTTTTATTTTTTTATAATAAAAATGTTATAAATAATTTTCAATTCGATTCTTCTTTTCCCTCTTATTTTATCAATCTTATTATTTTTCATCTTTGTTTATAATCTCTTTATTCTTCCTCTTTATTTAAAAATAATTGACAAACTTTATATGACATATTTCATATTTATTAGATTTCTAATGTAATAAAATTCTTGTCATCAACTAGTAGAAGAAGAAGAATAACAACATTAATAATAATAATAGTAAGGGGAAGTAGAAGAGAAAGAAGAAGAGGAAGAAGAAATAGAAGAAGAAAGAGAAGGAGATGTAAAATAGGAAGAAAAAGTGGAAGAACTACAAGATGTAAAAGAAGAGGAACAAGAAAAAGAAGAAATAATGGAAGAAGTAGAAGAAGAAAAAGGAGAAGAAAAGAAGAAGAATAAGAAGAAGAAGAAGAAGAACTGGATGTAAAAGAAGAAGAAGAAGAAGAAGACAAAGTAGAAGAAGTGGAAGAAGAATAAGAAAAAGAAGAAGAAGAAGGAGAAGAAGAAGAGGAAGAAGCAAAAGAAGAAGAAGAAGAAGAAGAAGAAGAAGAAGAAGAAGTGGAAGAAGAAGAAGAAGAAGGAGATGAAGAAGATGAAGAAAAATAAGAAGGAAAAAAAGAAGAAGAGGAGGAAGAAGAAGAAGTAGAAGGAGAAGAAGAAGAAAAAGAAGAAGAAGCATAAGAAGAAGAAGTAGAAGAAGAAGAAGGAGAAGAAGAAGAAGCAGAAGAAGAAGCATAAGAAGAAAAAGTAGAAGAAGAAGAAGGAGAAGAAGAAGTAGAAGAAGAAGGAGAAAATGAAGAAGAAGATCATGTAAAAGAAGAAGTAATAAGAGAAGAAAAAGAAATAGTAGTAGAAGAAGAAGAAGAAAGAGAAGAAGTAGAAGAAGAAGAAGGGGAAGAAGATCAAGAAGACGAAGATGAACAGTAGGAAGAAGAAGAAGAAGAAGAGGAGAAGGAAGAAGAAGAAGTAGTATTGGTAGAAGATGAAGAAGGAGAAGAAGAAGAAGAAGAAGAAGAAGCAGAAGGAGTAGTGGAAGAAGAAGAAAATGAAGAAAAAGTAAAAGAAGAAGATGGAGAAGAAAAGTAGGAGAAGAAGAAGAAGAGGAAGAAGAAAAAGAAGAAAAAGAAGAAGTAGAAGAAGAAGAAGAAGAAGAGGTAGAAGAAGAAGAACTAGAGGAAGTGAAAGAGAAAGAAGAAGTAACAGAAGAAGAAGAAGAAGAAGACGAAGTAGAAGAAGTGGAAGAAGACGAAGAAGAAGGAGGAGGAGGAGAAGGAGAAGAAGGAAAAGAAGGAGAAGAAGGAGACGAAGAAGAAGAAGAAGAAGTAGTAGAAGAAGATGAAGTACTAGAAGAAGAAGAAGTAGAAGGAGAAGAGGAAAAAGAAGAAGAAGAAGAAGAAGATGAAGAAGAAGAAGCAGTAAAAGAAGAGGAAGAAGTCGAAGAAGAAGAAGAAGAGGAAGAAGAATAAGAAGAAGAAAGAGAAGAAGTAGAAGAAGAAGAATAATAAATAGAAGAAAGATACCAAGAAGTAGGAGAAGAAGGAGAAGAAGAGGAAGAGCAAGAAGAAGATGGGGAAGAAGAAGAAGAAGAAGAAGAAAAATAAGAAGAAGAAGAAGAGAAACAAAAAGAAGAGGAAGAAGAGAAAGAAGAAGAAGAAGAAGAAGAAGAAGAGAAAATGAAGAAGAAGAAGAAGAAGAAGAAGAATAAGAAGCAAAAGAAGAAGAAGAAGAAGTAGCAGAAGTAGTAGAAGAAGTAGTAGTTGTAGTGGTAATAGTAGTATAAGTAGTAGCAGCAGTAGTAGTAGTAGTAGAAGAAGAAGAAGAAGAAGAAGTAGGAGAAGAAGAAGAAGAAGGAGAAAGAGAAGAAGTAGGAGAAGAATGACTTGAAGATGGAGGAGAAGAAGAAAATGAAAGATTAGTAGAACAATAGTAAGAAGGTGAAGAGGAAGAAGAAGAAGAAGAAGTATAAGAGGCCAAAAAAGAAGAAGATGAGGAAGAAGAAGGGGAAGAAGTAGGAGAAGAACAAGAAGGATAAAAAGAAGAAGATCAAATAGAAGAAGTGAAAGAAGAAGAAAAGGAAGAAGAAGAAGAACATGGAGAGGAAGAAGAAGAAGAAGAAGAAGATGTAGAAAATATAGAAGAAGTACATTTAGAAGAAGAAGAGTTAGTAGTAGTAGATGAAGAAGAAGAAGAAGAAGAAGAAGAAAGAGTAGATGAAGAAGAAGAATTAGGAGAAGAAGAAGATGGTGATGAAAATGAAGAAGATGAAAAAGATGATGAAGAAGAAGAAGAAGAAGAAGAGGAAGAGGAAGAAGAAGAACAAGAAGAAGAAGAAGAAGAAGAAGATGATGATGATGATGAAAAAGAAGAAGAAGAAGAAGAAGCAGTTGAAAAAGTAGAAGCAGGAGTAGTAGAAGAAGAAGAAGAAAAAGAAGAAGTAGCAGCAGAAGAAGAAGTAGAAGTAAAAGATGAATAAGAACAAAATGAAGAAGAAAGAGAAGAAGTAGTAGAAGAAGAAGAAGAAAAAGAAGAAAGAGAAGAAGTAGAACAAGAAGTAGTAAAAGAAGAAAAACAAGAAGAACATGTAGAAGAAGATGAAGAAGGAGATGATCATGAAGAAGAAGAAGACAAAGAAGAGAAAGAAGTAGAATAAAATAATAATAATAATAATAATAATATTAATAATAATAATAATAATAAGAGGAAGGAAAAGAGGAAGAAGGAGAAGAAGATGAAGAAGAAGATGATGATAATGATGATGATGATTAAGAAGTAAATGAAGAAGAAAAAGAAAAAGAAAAAGTAGAAGATGAAGAAGAAGAAGAAGAAGAAGAAGAAGATGATGATGATGGCGATGATGATGAAGGCAAAGAAGAAGAAGAAGAAGAAGAAGAAGAATCTGTAGAAAAAGAAGAAGAAGAATATGAAGAAGAAGAAGATGATGAAAAAGAAGAAGAAGAAGAAAAGAAGAAGAAGAAGAAGAATCAAAAGAAGAAAAAGAAGAAGAAGGAGAGGAGGAAGAAGAAGAAGAAGGTGAAGATGAGGAAAAATACGAAGGAAAAGTAGAAGAGGAAGAAGAAGAAGAAGATGATGATTAAGAATTAGAAGAAGCAATAAAGGAAGAAGAAGAAGAAAAAGTAGAAGAAGATGAAGAAGAAGAAGAAAGAGAAGAAGAATAAGAAAAAGAAGATCGTGAAAAAAATGAATAAGTAGAAGAAGAAGAAGAAGAAGAAAACGTGGAAGATGAAGAAGAAGATGAAGAAGAGAAAGAATAATAAATACTAGCAACCATAGAAGTAGATGAAGAAGAACATGATGAAGAGGAAGAAGAAGAAGATGGGAAGAAGAAGAAAGAGAAGAAGAAGAAGAAGGAAAAGAAGAAGAAGAAGAGGAAGAACGAGAAGAAGAAGAAGAAGATGATGATGATGATGATGAAGACGATGGTGATGTTGATGATGATGAAGAACTAGTAGAAGAAGAACAAGTGGAGGAAGAAGAATAAGAAGAAGAAGAAGATGGAGAAGGAGTTGAAGGAGAAGAAGAAAAAGAAGAAGGAGAAGATGAAGTAGAGAAAGAATTAGAGGAAGAAGAAGAACAAGAAGAAGAAGAAAGACAAGAAGAAGAAGAATAAGAAGAAGAAGAATAAATAGAAAGAAAAGAAGATGAAGAAGAAGAAGAAGAAGAAGGAGAAGAAGAAGAAAAAGAGGAAGAAGAAGATGATGATGATGATAATGAAGAAGCTGTAGAAGAAGAAGAAGAAGAAGAAGAAGACGTAGAAGAATTAGAAGTAGAAGAAGAAAAAGAAGTCGAAGAAGAACAAGAAGAGGTGGAAGAAGAAGAAGAAGAAGATAATGGAGAAGAAGTAGAAGAAGAAGAAGAAAAAGAAGAAAGAGAAGAAGAAGTAGAAGAAGAATTATAGGAAGAAGATGAAAAAGAAGAAGAAGAAGAAGAAGAAGAAGAAGGAGATGATGATGATAATGAAGAAGTATAAGAAGAAGTAGAAGAAGAAGAGAAAGAAGAAGAAGAAGAAGAAGAAGAAGAAGAAGAATAAGAAGAACACAAAGAAGAAGAAGAAGCTGGAGAAGAAGAAGACAAAGAAGAAGAAAAAGAAAAGCAGAAGAAGTACAAGAATGAGATCTAGTCGAACAAGAAGAAGAAGTCGAAGAAGAAGAAGAAGAAGAAGAAGAAGAAGAGGAAGAAGAAGAAGAGAGGAAGAGAAGTAGAAGAAGATGAAGAAGAAGAAGAAGAAGAAGAAGAAAAACAAGAACGAGAAGAAGAAGTTGAAGTAGAAGGAGAAGAAGAGGAAGAGCAAGAGGAAGATGGAGATGAAGAAGAAGAATATGATGAAGATGATGAAGAAAAAGAAGAAAAAGGGGAAGAAGAAGAAGAAGAAGAGAAAGAAGAATAATAATAAGAAGAAGAAGAAGTGTAAGAATAAGAAAAGAATAATAATAACAACAGTAATAATTGTAATAATAAAAATAAGAAAAAGAAGATCATGAAGAAGAAGAAGAAGAAGAGAAAGAAGAAGAAGAATAGGTA
>JAIUJO010000245.1:530000-542500 GCA_023846275.1 Vanilla planifolia | reverse complement strand
AGAAGAAGAAGTAAAAGAAGAAGAAGAAGAAGAAGGAAGAAGAAGAAGAAGAAGAAAAAGAAAAAGAAGAAGTAGAAGAAAAAGAAGCACTAGTAGAAGAAGAAGTAGACAAAGAAAAAGAAGAAAATCAAGAAGAAGACGAAGAAGAACAAGAAGAAGACGAAGAAGAAGTAGAAGAAGAAAAAGAAGTAGAAGAATAAGATGAGGAAGAAGAATAAGAAGAAGAAGAAGTAGAAGAATAAGACAAAGGAGAAGAAGAAGAAGAGAGAAAAGAAGAAGAAGAAGAAGAAGAAGAAGTTGATAAAGAAGAGGAAGAAGAAGAAAAAGAAGAAAAAGAAGAAAAAGAAGACGAACAAGCAGAAGAAGAAGCAAAAGAAGTAGTGAAGAAGAAGAAGAAGTAAAGGAAGAAAAAGAAGAAAAAGAAGAAGAAATAGAAGAAGATGAAGAAGACAAAAAGAAGATGAAGAAGAAGAAGAAGAAGAAGATGAGGAAGAAGAATAAGTGGAAGAAGAAGAAGAAGAAGGACAAGAAGAAGAAGAAGAAGACAAAGAAGAAGAAGAAAAAGAAGTAGAAGAAGAAGAAGAAGAATAGAATATAGAAGAAGAATAGGTTGTAGTAGTTGTACTTGAAGAAGAAAAAAAAGAAGAAGAAGAATAAGAAGAACATGAAGAAGAAGAAGCAGGAGGAAAAGAAGTAGAAGCATAAGAAGTAGAAGAAGGAGATGTGTTACATCTTTGTGTTTGATGAGTCAAGCATAAATGTTTATATTTCATATCGGCTTATTCTAAACAAAATTGTTAATATTCAATTAAGACAAGCCATGAACTTTAAAATAGTGGTCTTCAAGGATTTTGGAGTAATGATAAGCTTCAAGGAAATTAAAGACATGCACTAAAGTTTTCATACTTGATTTCTATTTATTTTTCTTCAATTTGATTGTCCAAATTTTGAGATGATTTGGCACAGTAGTTGTTTTAATATTTAAAAATGTTATAAAATTAAAAATTATTGAATTTTTATTTTTGGGCAAAGCATTATTGACAAAAAGTATAGACATTGGTATTTGATTTTTTAAAATTATTTAAGAATTAGGTACCATTAATTTTTTTATAATCATTTAGAAAACATATTATACTATGATAATATAAATTTATTTTGGTACAGTTACATTAAATATTTTGACACAATAATTCTCACAAAATACCTTAAAACAACGTTACTCTCGGGAATTTTCACGGTAGCATTGGGCAGGTCGACCCAACCTGACCACTAGCCCATCCATGGTTTCAGAAATTAAAAAATATATTTAAAAATTTTGTGAACTGACCAGGAAGGGGAGCACGTAGCTGAATGGAATTGAGGTCGTAGGCAACGATGAATCGAGCACTTCAATTTCAGGCCATAGGCGACGTTTAAGGGAACCAACAAATTCATCCCAGAAGCAATGCTAAACTAAAAAATGCAAGATAAAGTCAACTCGACTAGGTGATGGAATCCTACTTAAGGGGGAGCCAACCCCAAAGCGGCTCGAAAGTGATAGGAAGTGAATTCATTATAAAGTGCAATGGCGAAGCATTTTAGGGAACGTGGGACTAAAATCCAACCTAATTATCAATGAAATCAGAAGGGCAAGCGCGATCAGAGGGCTGTGGCAATTCAGCATAAAATGAGATGTAGAAAAATCGAACCCAGGCTGCACAGATATGCACGAAGACGCGTAACGAGTAAGGTAACTGTTTTAATTTGAATTATGTCTGGACACATTCTACTACTACACGTAGGGTAGCATGCGTGCAATCTCAAACGGTAAATTCGAGATTCAATCCTGGCCATCCGTTTTTGGCCCCGAATCGGATAGTAGTTGCTTTTCGTCCATTACCCAATCGGCTAGTTGATTTTAAGAGCAGTTGGGAGTGATTTTAGACCTTAATTTTCAGCTCTATGAATAGGGAAGGATGAAGAACTTCTAGAGGTGACTTTTGCTAAGGTCTCAAAGCTTTTAGAGCACGTTTTTGAGCAAAATCAAGTCAATGCAGTGCTTCCAATTTCATAAAGAGAAAGTGACAAGAAGGATCCAAAATTAGAGGTTTCTGCTTCAACAATCTTTCAATCTTTATTGCTCCATTTTTCGGTCGTGTGTGCCTCCTATTTCACTTAAAGTTATTTTAAGTTTTCCCAATTTTTGCATACTTTTCTTTGTGGTAAGTGCATCCCAACATTGTGCAAAAGCCCAAGGTTTGAGTTGAGCTCAGAAAAACTCAAGTAGGTTCGGGATTAGCCATAGGAAAAATCCCAAGTATGTTTGAGGAGAACCGTGTGAAAAACCTCGCTTGTAATTTTGTATTTTTAGTGTTATTTTTACTAACACCGGTTGGGGGTGGATGTTGGCTCGATTTTTAGTCGAACCACCTTAAAAATCTTTTGTGTTATAGTTCTTCTTATTTGCGCTTAAAAGATTAAATTTTTAATTGAAATAAAAAATCAAAAAAATTTTATTTACCACAATTCACCCCCCTCTTGTGGGATTTTCTTAAGTACAACGAACTTCAAGATGCTGTAGAAGAAGAAGAAGATTTCAAAGAAGAAGAAGAAGAAAAAGAAGAAGAAGAAGAAGTAGAAGAAGAAGAGAAGAAAGAGAAGAAGAAGAAGGAAAACTAGAATATGAAAAAGAAGTTGAAGTAAAAGGGGAAGAAGAGGTAGAGCAAGAAAAAGAAGGGAAAGAGGAAGAAGAAGAAGAAGTGAAAGAATAATAATAATAATAATAATAACAATAATAATAATAATATTAATAATAATAATTGTAGTAATAATAATAACAAAAAGAAAAAGAAGATGAAGAAGAAGAAGAAGAAGAAGAGAAAGAAGAAGAAGATGTAGTAGAATAATAACAATAATAATAAGAAGAAGACGAAGATGATGATGAAGAAGAAGAAGAAGAAGAGGAACAAGAAGAAGTAAAAGAAGAAGCAGAAGAAGAAGAAGAAGAAGAAGAAGAAGATGAAGAAGAAGAGGAAGAGGAAGAGTAAGAAGAAGAAGAAGAAGAAGTAGAAGAAGTAGTAATAGAAGAAGAAGAAGATGTAGAGGAAGAAAAAGAAAAAAATGAAGAAGACAAAGGAGAAGAAGGAGAAGAAGATGAAGAAGAAGAAGAAGAAGCAACAGTAGTGAAAGAAGAAGAAGAAGAAGAAGAAGAGGGACAAGAAGTCGAAGAAAAAGAAGAAGAAGACAAAGAAGAAGTAGATGAAAAAGAAGAAGAATAAGAAGAAAAAGTAGAACTAGAAGAATAGAATGTAGAAGAAGAAAAGGTAGTAATAGTTGTAGAAGAAGAAGAAGAAGAAGAAGAAGAAGAGGAAGAAGGAAAAGAAGGAGGAGGAGGAGGAGGAGGAAAAGAAGAAGAAGAAGAAGAAGAAGATGTTGATGAAGAAGAAGATGAAGAAGAAGAATAAGATGAAGAAGAAGAGGAAGAAGAAGTAGAAGAAGAAGAAGAAGAAGAAGAAGAAGAAGAACTAGAAGAAGAAAGAGAAGGAGAAGATCATGAAGAAGAAGAAAAAGATGAAGAAGAAAAGAAGAAAATGAAGAAGGAGAAGAAGATGATGATGATGATGATGATGAAGAAAAAGAAGAAGACGATGAAGAAGAAGAAGAAGAAGTACAAGATGTAAAAGTAGCGAAAGAAGTTGAAGTAGTAGAAGAAGAAGTGCAAGAAGAAGAAGAATAAAAAGAAAATGAAGAAGAAGATGATGATGATGATGATGGTGGTGATGATTATGATGAAGAAGAAGAGGTAGAAGAAGAAAAGGTCAAAGAAGAATAAGTAGGAGAAGAAGAATAAGATGATGAAGAAGAAAATATGAAGAAAAAGAAGAAATAAGAAAAGAAAAAGAAGAAGAAGGAGAGGAGGAAGAAGTAATAATAGTAGTAGAAGTAGAAGTTGAAGAAGAAGAAGAAAAAGAAGAAGTGGAAGAAGAAAAAGAAGGAGAAGAAGAAGATGAAGAAGGAGAAGGAGAAGGAGAAGAAGTTGAACATGAAGAAGAAGCAGAAGAAGGAGAAGGAGAAGAAGAAGAAGAAGAGAAAGAAGAAGAAGAAGAAGAGGAAGCAGAAGAAGAAGTAGAAGAAGTAGGGGGAGAGAAGGAAGACGACGAAGAAGTAGAAGAAGCAGAAAAAGTGGAAGAAGAAGATACAGTAGTAGAAGAAGAAGAAGTCTAAGAAGAAGAAGAAGTGGAAGAAGAAGAGGAGAAGAAGCAGAAGAAGAACAAAAAGGAGAAGTAAAAGGAGAAGTAAAAGGTGAAAAAGTAGAATAAGAAGTAGATGGAGTAGAAGAAGAAGAAGAAGAAGAAGAGAAAGAAGAAGATCAAGAAGAAAAAGATGAAGAAAATAATAACAATAATAATAATAATAATAATAATAATAATAGTATTAATAAAAATAATAAGATGAAGATGAAAAAGAAGAAGAGAAAGAAGAAGTAGAAGAACAAGACGAAGAAGATGAAGCAGAATAAGAAGATGAAGAAGAAATAACAATAATAATAATAATTATAATAACAATAACAATAATAATTATAATAATAATGATAATAATAAAAGAAGAAGAAGAAGAAGAAGAAGAAAAAGGTGAAGAAGAAGGAGGAGAAGAAGAAGAAGATGAAGAAGTAGAAGTAAAAGAAGTAGTAGAAGAA
Organism: Vanilla planifolia; assembly: GCA_023846275.1. Taxonomy (NCBI): domain Eukaryota; kingdom Viridiplantae; phylum Streptophyta; class Magnoliopsida; order Asparagales; family Orchidaceae; genus Vanilla; species Vanilla planifolia. The sequence continues at coordinate 537,825 of JAIUJO010000245.1, read as the reverse complement.
GTAGTTGAAGAAAAAGAAGAAAATGAAGAAGGAGAAGATCAAGAAGAAAAAGAAGAACAAGAAGAACACGAAGAAGGAAAAAAAGAAGTAGAAGAAGTACAGAAAGAAGAAGAAGAAGAAGAAGAAGAAGAAGATGAAGAAGAGGAAGACAAAGAAGAAGAAGAAGAAATAGAAGAAGAAGAAGAAGAAGAGGAAGAATTTGAAAATGAAGAGGAACTGGTTGTAGTAGTAGAAGAAGAAGATGAAGCAAAAGAAATAGAAGAAGAAGTGGAAAAAGTAAGGGAAGTAAAAGATGAAAATGAAGAAGAAAAAGGAGAAGATAAAGAAGACAATGAAGAGAAAGAAGAAGATGATGAAGAAGAAGAAGAAGAGGAAGAAGAAGAAGAAGAAGAAGATGGAAGAAGAAGAAGAGGAAGAGGAAGAAGAAGAAGAAGAAGGACATGAAAAAGAAGAAGAAGAAGAAGAATAAAAAAAAGAAGACGAAGAAGAAGGAGAAGAAAAAGTAGAAGTAGAAGAATAGGTAGGTGTAGTAGTAGTAGTATTAAAAGAAGAAGATGAAGAAGAAGAAGAAGAGGAAGAAGAAGTCTTAGAAGAAGAAGAGGAAGAAGAGGAGGAGGAAGAAGAAGAAGAAGAGGAAGAAGAGGAAGAAGAAGAAGGGGGGGAAGAAGAAGAGGAAGAAGAAGAAGAAATACAAGAAGAATAACTAGAAGAAGAAGAAGAAGTAGAAGAAGAAGAAGAAAGAAGAAGAAGAAGAAGAAGAAGAAGAAGAAGAAAGAGAAGAAGCAAAAGAACAAGAAAAGGAGAAGTAGAAGAAGAAGAAGAAGAAGAAGAAGAAGAGGAAGAAGAAGAAGAAGAGGAAGAAGAAAAAGAAGAAGAGGAAGGAGAATAAGAAGAAGATGAAGAAGAAGAAGATGATCAAGAAGAAGAGGAAATTGAAGAAGAAAAAAACAAGAAGAAGAAGAAGAACAGGAAGAAGAAGAAGAAAAAGAAGGAGGACGAGAAGAAGAAGAAGAAGAAGAAGTAGAAAAAGAAGAGGAAGGAGAAGAAGAAGAACATGGAAACGAAAAAGAAGAGGAAGGAGAAAAAGAAAAGGAAGATGAAGAAGATGAAGAAGGAGAAGTAGAAGGAGAAGAAGAGGAAGAAAGACAAGAAGAAGAAGAAGATGAGCAAGGAGAAGAAGAAGAAGGTGGAAAACAAGAAGAAGAAGAAGAAGAGGAGGAAGAAGAAAAAGAAGGAGATGATGAAGAAGGAGAAGAAGAAGAAGAAGAAAAAGAAAAAGAAGAATTAAAACAAATAGAAGAAGAAAGAGAAGAAGTAGAAAAAGTAGAAGTAGAAGAAGAAGAAGAAGCAGAAAAAGAAGAAGAAAATGAAGAAGAAGAAGAAGAAGAAGAAGAAGAAGAAGAAGAAGAAAAGAAGAAGATGAAGAAGAAAGACCCGAAGAAGAAGGAGAAGAAGATGGAGAAGAACAAGAAGAAGGAGAAGAAGGAGGAGCCAAAGAAGAATAAGAAGAAGAAGAAGAAGAAGAAAGAGAAGACAAAGAAGAGGAAGAAGAAGAAGAAAAAGTAGTTGTAGAAGAACAAGAAGGGGAAGAAGAAAAACAAAAAAGAAGAAATTTTTGAAGTAGAAGAAGAGGAAGAAGAAGAAGAAGATGAAGAAGAAAAGTAGTAGAAGAAGAAAAAGAAGAGAAGATGAAAAAAAGATGAAAAAGGAGAAGAAGATGAAAATTGAGATGTGGAAGTAGAAGGAGAAGAAGAAGAAGAGAAAGAAGAAGAAGAAGAAGAGGAAGAAGAAGAAAAAGTAGAAGAACAAGAACAAGAATAAGAATAAGAAGAAAAACAAGAAGTAGTAAAAGAAGAAGTAGAAGCATAAGGCAAAGAAAAAGTAGAAGTAGAAGAAAAAGAAGAAGAAGAAGTGGAGTAAGAAGAAGAAGAGGAAGATGAAGAAGTAAAGGAATAAGAAGTAGTAGTAGAAATAGAAGATGCAAAAGAAGAAGAAGTTGAAAAAGAAGAAGAAGAAGAAAAGGAAAAAGAAGTAGAAGAAGAAGAAGAAGAAGAAAAAGAAGATGAGAAAAAAGAAGTAGAAGAAGGAGAAGAAGAAAGAGAAGTAGAAAAAGGAAAAAAAGATGCAGAAGAGAAGAAGAAGAAGGAGGAAAAAAAGAAGAAGAAGAAGAAGGAGAAGAAAAACAAGAAGGAGAAGAGGATGAAAAAGAAGATGTAGAAGAAGAAGAAGAAGAAGAGGAAGAAGATGAAGAAGAAGAAGAAGAAGAGAAAGAAGAAGGAGAAGAAGAAGAAGAAGACGAAGAGGAAGAAGAAGAAGAAGAAGAAGAGAAGAAGAAGAAGTAGAAGAAGAAGAAGAAGAAGAAGAAGAAGAAGTAGAAGAAGATGTAGAAGAAGAAGAAGAAGAGGAAGTAGAAGAAGAAGAAGAGGAAGTAGAAGAAGAAGAAGTAGACGAAGTAGAAGAAGATGAAGAAGGAGCAGAAGGAGGAGGAGAAGAAGAAGAAGAAGAAGAAGAAGAAGAATTAGAAGAACAAGAAAAAGTAGAAGAACAAAAAGAATGAGAAAATGAAGATGAAGAAGATGACGAAGAAGAGAAAGAAGAGGAAGAAGAAGAAGATGATGATAATGAAGAAGCAAAAGAAAAAGAAGACGATTAAGAAGAAGTTGAAGGAGAAGAAGAAGAAGAAGAAGAAGAGGAAGAAGAAGAACAATAAGAAGAAGAAGAAGAAGAAGATGAAGAAGAAGAAGAAGAAGAAGGACATGAATAAGAAGAAGAAGAAGAAAAAGAAGAATGAGAAGAACAAGTGGAAGAAGAAGAAAAAAAAGAAGAACAACTAGAAGAAGAAGAAGAAATAGTAGTAGTAGAAGAAAAAGAAGGAGAATAACAAGAAGAAGAGAAAGAAGAAATAAAAGAAGAGGAGGAAGGAGAAGAAGAAGAAGAAGATGATGATGAAGAAGAAGAAGAAGTAGAAGAAGAAGGACACAAGGAGGTATAAGAAGAAGGAGAAGAAGGAGAAGAAGAAGGAGAAGAAGAAGTAATAGAACGAGAAGGAGAAGAAGATGAAGAAGAAGCAAAAGAAGAAGAAAAGGAAGAAGAAGAAGAAGATGAAGAAGAAGTCGAAGAAGAAGAAGTAGAAGAAGAAGAAGAAGGCGAAGAAGGAGGACAAGAAAGAAGAAAGAAGAAGAAGAAGAAGAAGATGAAGAAGAAAAAGTAGAAGTAAAAGAAGTAGTAGAAGAGGAAGAAGTAGTTGAACCAAAAGAAGAAAATGAAGAAGAAGAAGGAGAAGATGAAGAAGACAAAGAAGGACAAGAAGAACAAGAAGAGCACGAAGAAGAAGAATAGGAAGAAGAAGAAGATGACGAAGAAGACAAAGAAAAAGAAGAAGAGGAAGAGGAAGATGTTGAAAATGAAGAGGAAGTAGTAGTAGAAGAAGAAGAAGAACAAGAAGTAAAAGAAATAGAAGAAGAAGAGCAAAAAGTAAGGGAAGAAAAAGATGAAAATGAAGAAGAAAAAGGAGAAGATGAAGAAGACAATGAAGAGAGAAGAAGATGAAGAAGAAGAAGAAGAAGAAGAAGAAGAAGAAGATGAGCAAGAAGAAGAAGAAGAGGAAGAGGAAGAAGAAGAAGGAGATGAAAAAGATGATGAAGAAGAAATAAAAGAAGAACAAGAAGAAGAAGAAGAAAAAGAAGAGGTAGAAGAAAAGAATTTAGAAGTAGTATTAAAAGAAGAAGAATAATAAGAAGAAGAAGAATAAGAAGAAGAACAAGACGAAGAAGAAGAAGAAGATGAAGAAGAAGAAGATGAAGAAGAAGAAGATGAAAAAAAAACAGAAGAAGAAAAAGAAGAAGAAGAGGATGATGATGTTGATGAAGAAAGATGAAAAGGAGAAGAAGAAGAAGAACAACAACAAGAAGATGAAAAAGAAGAATAATAAGAATAAAGAAAAAGAAAAAGAAGAAGAAGAAGAAGAAGAAGAGGAAGAAGAAGAAGAATAAGAAGAAAAGACAAAAAATAAGAAGCAGAAAAGCAAGAAGAAGTAGAAGGGGAAAAAGAAGAATGAGATGAAGAAGGAGAAGAAGAAAAAAGAGGTGGAGAAAAAGTATAAAGAAGAAAAAAAGACAAACAAAGAAGAAAAAGTAGTAGAAGAAGAAGTAGTAGCAAAAACATTAATAGTAGTAGTAATCGAAGAAGAAGAAGGAGAAGAAGAAGAAGAAGAAGAATGAGAAGAAGAAGAAGAAGAAGAAGGAGAAGCAAAAGAAGAATAAGACATAAACAACGAAGAAAAAATAGAAGAAGAAGAAGTAGTTGTAGTAGTAGTTGTCATAGAAGAAGAAGAAGGAGAAGAAGAAGAAGAAAAAGAAGAAGTAGAAGAAGAAGTCGTAGTAATAGTAGTAGTAGAAGAAGAAGAAGAAAGAGAAGAAGAATGAGAAAAAGATGAAGGAGAAGTAAAAGAAGAAAAAGGAGAAGAAGAAGTAGAAGGAGAAGAGGAAGGACAAGAAGAAGAAGAAGAAGCCGAAGAAAAAGAAGAACAGGAAAAAGAAGGGGAAGAAGAAGAGGAAGAAGAAGAAGAAGAAGAAGAAGAAGAAGTGGAAGAAGAAGAAGAGGATGAAGAAGAAGAAGGAGAAGAAGTAGAGGTAGTAGAATAAGAATAAGAATAAGAAGAAGAAGAAGATAATGATGATGGCGAAGAAGAAGAAGGAGAAGAGGTAGAAGAGAAAGAAAATGTAGAAGTAGGTGTAGTAGTAGAAGAAGAAGAAGTAGTAATAGTAGTAGTAGTAGAAGAAGAAGAAGAAGAAGAAAGAGAAGAACAAGTAAAAGAAGAAGAGGTAAAAAAAGGAGAAGATGAAAACGAAGAAGGCGACGAAGAAGGGGAAGAGGAAGAAGAAGAAGATGATGATGATGAAGAAGAAGCAAAAGAAAAACAAGACGATTAAGAAGAAGAAGAAGAGGAAGGAGAAGATGAAGAAGAAGAAGAAGAAGAAGAATAAGAATAAGAAGAAGAAGAAGAAGAAGAAGAAGAAGAAGGACTTGAAGAAGAAGAAGAAGAAAAAGAAGAAGAATGAGAAGAAGAATTAGAAGAAGTAGAAGAAAAAGAAGAAAAACTAGAAGAAGAAGAAGCAATAGTAGTAGCAGAAGAAAAAGAAGGAGAATAACAAGAGGAAGAAGAAGAAGAAATAAAAGAAGAAGAGGAAGAACTAGAAGAAGAAGAAGAAGAAGAAGAAGAAGAAAAGAAGAAGAAGAAGAAGAACAAAAGGAGGTATAAGAAGAAGGAGAAGAAGAAAAAGAAGTAGAATGAGAAGGAGAAGAAGATGAAGAAGAAGAAGAAGAAGAAGAAGAAGAGGAAGAAGAAGAAGAAGAAGAAGAAAAGGAGAGTTGGAAGAAGAAGAAGAGGTAGAGAAAGAAGAAGAGCATAAAGAAGAAGAAGAAGCAGATGAAGAAGAAGAAGAAGATGATGATGACGATTAAGATGCAAAGGAAGAAGAAGAAAAAGAAGACGAAGAAGTAAAAGAAGAAGAAGAAGAATATAAGAAGAAGAAGAAGAAGAAAAAGAAGAAGAAGAAAAAGAAGAAGAAGAAAAAGAAGAGAATGAAGAAGAAGAATAAGAGGTAGAAGAAGAAGCAGAAGAAGATGATGATAAAGGAGAAGAATAGGAAGAAGAAAAAGAAGAAGAAGAAGAAGAAGAAGAAAAAGAAGAAGAAGAAGAAGAAGAAGAAAAAGAAGAAGAAAATGAGGAAGAAGTAAGGAGGAAAAAGCTGAAGAAGAAAAATAATAAGAAGAGATTATGAAGGAGGAAAAGCAGGAGGAGAAGAAGAAGAGGAATATGAACAAGAAGAAAGAGAAGAAGAAGAAGAAAAAAGAAGAAGAAGAAGAAGACGAAGAAGAAGAAGTAGAAGAAGAAGAGGAAGAAGAAGAAGAAGTAGTAGTAGTAGTAGAAGAAGAAGAAGAAGAAGAAGTAGGACAAGAAGAAGAAAAAGAAGAAGAGGAAGAAGAAGAAGACGAAGAAGAAAAAGAAGAAGATCAAGAAGGGCAGGAAAAAGAAGAAGATAAAGAAGAAGATGAACCAAAAGAAGAAGAGGAAGAAGAAGAATAAAAAATAAGAAGAAGAAGAAGATGAAGAAAAGAAGAAGAAGAAGGACAAGTATAAGAAGAGTTGTAGTAGAAGAATAATAATAAGGAGAAGAAGGAGTAGAAGAAGAAGAAGAAGTAGAAGAAAAAGAGGAAGAAGAAGAAGAAGGAGAAGAAGAAGAAGAAGAATAAGAGGAATAAGAAGGAGACAAAGAAGAAGAAAAGAAGAAGAAGAAGAAGTAAAAGAAGAAGATGAAGGAGAAGGGGAAGAAGAAGAAGAAGGAGAAGAAGAATGAGAAGAAAAAGTTGATGAAGAAGATGGTGTAGAGAAGAAGAAGTAGTAGTAGAAGAAGAAGAAGTAGTAGAAGAAGAAGAAGTAGTAGACAAAGAAGAACAAGAAGAAGAAGGAGAAGAAGAAGCAAAAGAAGAAGAGGAAGAAGATAAAGATGAAGATGAAGAACAACAAGAAGAAAAGATGATGAAGAAGAAGAAGAAGATAAAGAAGTGGAATTAGAAGAAAAAAAAGAAGAAGAGGAAGAGGAAGAAGAAGAAGGGGAACCAAAGGAGGAAAAAGAAGAAAAAAATATAAGAAGAAGAGAAGAAGAAGAAGAAGAAGAAGAAGATGAAGTGGAAGAAGAAGAAGGAGAAGAACAAATAGAAGATGATGTAGAAGAAGTGGAAGAAGAAGAAGGAGTTGAAGAAGAAAAAGAAGAAGAAGAAGAAGAAGAAGAAGAAGTAGATGATGATGTTGTTTAAGAAGAAGAAGAAGAAGAAAAAGAAGAAGGAAAAGAAGAAGAAATGAAGTTGAAGAAGAGGAAGAACCAAAAGAAGAAGAGAAAGTAGAAGGAGAAGAAGAAGAACGAAAACATGAAGGGGAAGATGAAGAAGAAGAAGAAGGGGAAGAAGAAGAAGAAGAAAAAGTGATAGTTGAAGAAGAAGAAGAAGAAGTAGAAGTAGAAGAAGAAGAAGAAGAAAATGAAGAAGTGGAAGGAGAAGAAGAAGAAGAAGAAGAAGAAGAATTGCAATAATAATAATAATAATAATAATAATAGGAACGTGAAGAAAAAGAAGAAGAGGAAGAAGCTGGTCAAGAAGAAGGAGTAGTAGAAGAAGAACAGTAAGAGGAAGAAGAAGAAGAAGAGTAGTAAGAGAAGGAGAAGAAGAAGGAGAAGAAGAAGAAGAAGAAGAAGAAGTGGAAGTAATAGTTGTAGTAGAAGAAGAAGTAGAAGGAGAAGGAGAAGAAGGAGAAGAAGAAGAAAAAGGAGTAGAAGGGGATGAAGAGGAAGGAGAGCAAGAATGAGAAGAAAAGGTTGATGAAGAAGCAGAGGAAGAAGGAGAAGTAGAAGAAGAAGAAGGAGAATAAGAAGGAGGAGAAGAAGAAGAAGATAAAGTTGAAGATGAAGAGGAACAAGAAGCAAAAGGTGAGGAAGAAGAAGAAAAAGAAGAAGAAGAAGAAGAATTATAAGAAGAAGAAGAAGCGAAAGAAGAAGAAGAAGAAGAAGAAAAAGAAGTAGAGGAAGGAGAAGAAGAATAAGAAGTAGTTTTAGAAGAATAACTAGTAGTAGTAGTAGAAGAAGAAGAAGAAGGAGTAGAAGAAGATGAAGAAGAAGAAGAAGAAGAAGAAAGAAATGAAGAAAAGGGAGAAGAAGAAGAAGAAGATGAAGAGAAAGAAGAATTAGAAGAAGAAGAAGAAGAAGAAGAAGAAGAAGAAGAATAAGAAGAACGACAAGAAGAAGAAGAAGAAGTTTTAGTAGAAGAACAA